>JASANC010002545.1:0-239076 GCA_030248135.1 Theristus sp. LFF4_11 | reverse complement strand
AAAAAATCGAGGGTTTTTCAACTTCCGCACCCTAAAAACGACCTTTATAGGCATAATCAGGGGGTACTCAGGGGGTAAACCTGAAGCGCCTTGATTAGTAGAATGTCCCTGCACCCTTGGTTTAAAAACTTTTCCATGTATCACGGAATGTTCCTAGGGCCCCCCCACTCTTATTTGCAAACGGTGTTAACACATTTACGTTAAAGAGACGCAAGGTTAGAGGCTATATTGTATTATACACACGCACTCCCGCAACTTTACAACCAAATTTAGACTGTATTAATTGTAATAATACAGAGACTATTTACTTTCGACAAAAATTTGGGTCACATGTCTTTAATTCACGCTGCGATGAAGATATTCAAGATTACCACATGTACGCACACCCACACTTATATCACAAAAGTTAGTCCAAATCATATCTGAGCGTACCACATGGCCGCATACCCTATGCACCGGTATTTGTCAAACGCATACCCAGCATGGGAACCTCTAGATTTGTTTGATCAGATCTAACTTCATTATGATTAATTACCAATCAAGAATTCGACACATTCAGAACCATATACGTGTATAAAGAGCGCGACCACGCCAGTCTTCTCTCAATGTTTCTTCTTCTGTGTCTTAACTTCGGATTCACAAAGGTTCATATGTCTCGTCTGGTTGGTTGATAACGTTGAGGTTTGTTTGATCAATGTTTCACCTATCCAGAATTCGCATGACTTTTTTCAGAACCATATATGAAGATTCAATTCGCATTCATCGGAAAAACCGACGAATTGCAAATATATGAGCGAAAGAACGTACATACTATGGTCGAAATTATCGGTCTGGATGGCATGCGAATGTGCGTAGACCATAGGCCCAGAAAACCGCGGTACTAGTGTCAATTGATATTTTTCGTTTTCTTTTGTTCGTTATCTTCGGTTGGCACCATTCGCTGCTTTCACGTCATCGTTATCATTGCCTTTGACGTCGGGCTAAGTGTGCGGTGGCATGAAACGCACACTATTGCAACTGTCTAGTGTCTGCTACCATATGTCAAGATGGCCTTTGATTATATCGTTATTATTGATGAGGCCAGCAAGGTGTCAGAAAGAGATCTAGCTCTAGTGCTTGACCAGGCCAGCGATGCCTCCACAACAACAGCCATCACCTTCATTGTGTCCAAAGCGATTCTGCCGAAATGGGACCATTTGTCGCCGGAAAGTCTGAAACCGTCCTCCAGGCTGCATGCATCAGCAGAGCGGCATGCGGTTCACTGGATCGTATGCACTGTAGTTGCTAAAGACCGTTATTCTGTGGTATGGTGCAATTGCGACAAGTCTACAGGCACCCCTCAACACCAATCCGCGTTTAGTAACAGCCGACAGTGCCAGGGGATGTTGCGAAATCACAACCGGGGTCGTTCCCATGCCACACCACACCGCTGGTGATGAATCTACCAAGCGCTTGTCAACAAGATCAATTTGGCTCATTAAGGAGTGAAGAAGAAGGTGTGACACGCCGAAATGCTAAAAAAACTAGTCAGCGATGGCGCGTGACTCTTGATCACGTGGTGGTGGCAACAACTATAACTCCATGGTTAGCTGCTGTGTGTGACCACTACCAAGGAAAACAACAGAAAGTGGTGCTAGCTTTTTTAGTGACAATGCTCGAGAAACCGAACACAGAAGAATGTACAGGCTGTCTGTCAGCGGACACTCGGTTGAACGTGACCACTTCACGAAGCCCAGGAAGCGCTGATTGTCTTCGGGGATGTTACGGTCTGTCTCGGGTGTCTGTTCGCGAAAGTCAGTGTGATCGAACTATCAACTCAGCCACAACAATGTGCTACCACTCAACATCCAGTTCAAGGCAGCCGAGACCTCTCCCGAGGTGTGCGCATCAAAAACAGTGTTGGTTTTTCGATTGTGTTCCAGTGAAAAAAACGCTTGAAATTTGAAATTGCATTTCAGACGCTGCCGAGGCAACGCCAAAATCGCTGTAAAGATGCCGCGCAAGATCAGACAAGGCGTGATGAGAGAGAAGTCAGCTAATAAGCTGGTGTGTAGAGAACAATTAGCTGAATTTATCCACAGAGATGAGGTAACAACCCTTTGGAAAAACCAACACTTGGTGAAGCACTTGCTAGGACTACGGTAAACAGGGCACTGAACAATCTACAGTAATCAGATGCGGCGACGAAAACAGGAGCGGTTGTTCGCCTTCTAGTCAATTTTTGCCTTTTATTGCAAACTTTTAAACGCACCGATAAACCGACCCGACCGCACCAATAAACCGACTGTCACACTGTCCACACCATGGACAAAAAGACGATGCTACAATTCAGTAGAAAGGGTGAGCCGCGTTGAGCCGGTCTTAATCCGGTCTCCAAGCGAAGAACACCTCACCATGAAATGGACTACATTACATTTGATGAAATACTAATATCTCAGATAAATACGACATTTATGACCACGTGACATAAATGGATGTATGAGTCATGGGATGCTGATCAACTGGTGCTAACTATCTGGTACTAACTGTCTTCATCAGGTCACCGAACAAGGAAGATCTCACGATGAACATGCAACAAGAAGATGCGACGAGAAGAGCACCCTAGGAGCTATGCTCTGGCATCCACAGAACGAGCTATAACAAAGACACTTGGAACAAATTTGGCAAGATGAACTTGGGTTACGGTAACAGCGTATCACGGCATTAGAGTTCACCGAGGGAGAAACTTATCAGCGACGGAATTTTCCATCGCCTATATATACCTTGTATTTTCGCATTTTTGGTGTCATATGTTTGTGCAACTTGCGTTGTAATGTTGTATCTCAATAAAACCTACAAAACAACAACGAATCGAGAGAATCGACTCATCACGTATGCGATATGCGACTTCGGTTGCCATATGTATCTTGCGAAACTTAAAAAGGTGAGAAATGGGAAAGCTGACCGGGAACAGGCATAGCAAAAAGAGCTGAGTAGTTTCACACACTGAAAAACAAACAAACAAGTGACCCACCCGTTTAAATCAATTCTTGGTGAAACGTAGACAAAGTAAACGAACCACAAAAATCCCATTCATTTGAAGAGGTGACCGCTTTTACTAGTTTTGTTGGCTGATTGGCGTTTATCGAGAGTTCTTGGCTAAAACTCTCTGAGCTTATTTCCTCCACGCGGCTAGTGAACCATCACAACGACCAGAGAAAGCGCAGCTTACTTAGAAAGCAGATCAGCGTGATCAGCAAAGTTGCGCAGTATTTGAAAAACTTTAAAAAAACACTTGAACTACTTAAAAACACATCACTTTTCTTCATGACATCATCTCTCGCTGTCTGTCATATAATGTGTACTTTTTCTAAACCGCGGTTTTTCGAAATTTTTGAATATGATGCGCCGCTTTCCATTCCATAATTATTCGTCACTTTTGTTTGCTATGAGTTACTTACTTGCTTAAAAGTTTGTGACCTGTGAAACCAATGAAATGTGTTGATAAAAAATGTTTGTTTTTTCTGTTTCGATTTGAAAAAAAATGTTTGTAAGTCCAAGATGCACCACGTTGCAGCGTGTACATAACAACACTTAGACAAAACTAGGATCACCGTATGTATCCACCGTATGCCACTCTGCCATCAGCAGTGTTTTTGTGAAGCTGGGCTTAATTAGCGGTCGTTAAAACAAACTGTTCACCCGATTTAGAACGCAAGTGCGATGTTTTCAATAAATTCCGACGCTTCGTTTATCATTAAACAGCCTTTATTTTTGCATAGTACTCGTGCTTTCAGCGGTGCAGTGAACTGAAAAAATAAACCTATAATTGCTGCAACTAAAGTGTGGATGAGTGAAAATAGATGGAATGAAGCGGAACTAACAGCTTGTTTTTCATTATTTCGTGCTTGAGTGAGTGAGAATCGCTTGTGTTCGCTGCGGATTAAACGTAGCGATGAGTGGCGAGTGCGTATTTACAAGCTCGGATGTTTCATGAACGCGGCATCTGATTGGCACAACTTGTATGAACTTGATTGTTCACCTATTTTTAGGCGCATTTTCGATGCTTTTTATGCTAAATTCTAGATAGCTTACACAGTCTAACTAATAACTATACAACATATCCAACTGTCTGATTGGTTGGTGGTCAATGCATTGGATGGATTCGATGCAAAGCAAAATCGCCTTCACAGAAATTCATGCACAGAATACATGCATCCACCAATCAGCTAGTTGGATATGTTATGGAGTTAGCTGTAAAGAGACGTACACAATCATTCGAATAATCAAAAAAGCAATGTCGATCGAAAACAAACTATAATTTTTAAAGTTTGTTCCAAAAAGCCGGTTGCAACATTTCACAAAACTTCATCATTTTTCTCCCACAATTTTTAACTCAACACCTTGCGAAACTGCGTGCGGTTTTTTCGTTTAGTCCTGATAGCGCACATAGCGTACCACATGACCCTCTGACAAACGAAACCTTCACTTATAGTTATTAATACTCTCATAACAATGAAAGCAACTGTGACTGTCTTTCTTCCCTGCGTTCAATCAAAAATAGCATGTTTCGTGTTTTCATTATTCAGAAATGACGTGTGCATGACCATGCAGCCGCAGCGTGTGTGATTTTGAAAATTGCAGCCTTTTCTACAGACATGTATAGGTTTATGTACTGTACTAATCATGCGGATGCGCGAGCGAGCGTAGCGAGCGGACAGCGCATCACGCATAATATGAGCCGTTATCCCCTCGCGCGCGTTTTTCAAACTTTCTCGCTGCGCTGCAGAGAGCATAGTATAAGCCACAAACTTGATTCTGTGCACACGAACAGAACATCCAAAGTTGTGCTTGGAGCCGCGAAAATTTTTTTATCGGACAACTTTTCATACGCTGTAGACACGAAAAACCTATTCTGAAATTTATGTTACTTATTTTTGTTTCTATTTTTTTTCTGGTATGTAAAAAAACATATGTGTTCGCCCTTTCAATTTTTACCTGCGACACTTTCACAGTCAAACAAAAATGTTTCCTGGGGTAATTCCACCTGGAGATTTTGAAAATTAGGTTAATTTTTTGCCCCGACCCATTTTTGGATAAAAAATTGGGCATTTTTCAAAAATCGAAGGGTTTTTACATGGTTTTAAGTGTTCGCCCTTTAAATTTTTAGCTGAAACACTTCACAGTTGAACAAAAATGTTTCCTAGGGTAATTTCATCCGTAGATTCTGAAAATTTGGTTTATTTTTTTCGGGCACTTTTTTTAGTCAAAATTGTGCATTTTTTGAAAGTTCGTAGCATTTTGACTGGGTATCAGTTTTTCACTCTTACAAATTTTGTCTGAGCTACGAAAAATAATAGGAAAAAGGTCTATTCCGTATGAATTCAATGCGCTGATCACGGATTTTAGGTTAGTTTTCTTACATGAGCAACTCTAGATGCTGAATCGTGACGATTTCGGGCGAATCGGCCGTGGAAATTGGCGAAATCAGTCCAGAAACGAAAAACAAGAAAAGAATGTTTTCCAGGGTAATTCAATGCGCTGATCACGGATTTTGGGTTAGTTTTTTTATGTGAGCAATTCTAAGTACTGAATCGTGACGATTTCAGGCGAATCGGGTGTGGAAATTGGCGAAATCGGTCCAGAAATGAAAAACAAGAAAACTGTGTTTTCCAGTGTAATTCAATGCGCTGATCACGGATTCTGGGTTAGGTTTCTTATGTGAGCAATTCTAGGTACTGAATCGTGACGATTTCGGGCGAATCGGCCGTGGAAATTAGCGAAACCGGTCCAGAAATGAAAAACAAGAAAACGGCGTTTTCCATGGTAGCGCTGATCACGGATTTTGGGTTAGTTTTCTTATGTGAGCACCTCTAGATACTGAATCGTGACGATTTCGGGCGAATCGGCCGTGGAAATTAGCGAAACCGCTCCAGAAATGAAAAACAAGAAAACGGTGTTTTCCATGGTAATTCATTACGCCGATCACGGCTTTTGGGTCAGTTTTTCTTTTGTGAGCAATTCTAGGTACTGAATCGTGACGATTTTGGGGAATCAGCCGTAGAAATAGCATAGTTGAAATTGGCCTAAAAACGAAAAATGAAAACCCTGAGTTGTCCGGGGTTTAAAAGAATGTGTGACCAACGAATTGTGATTTTGATCCGACCTTCGGGGCTTATGTAAAAGTCAGAATATTATCTAAAAATGCGGGAGACGCATATAAAAGGAGGAATATGGCCTTGTGTAAGCAGTGAAAGACTTGGCTCGACAACGCTTTTCAAGTCTCTGATGTGGTACACACGGATACAAGTACATAAGAGTTATATTTTTGCGCCGCGTTTGTTGTTTAAAAGCTTGCTGAAAAGCGTAAAAACTTTGAAGTTATTTTTCAATTGTCCTCTTCAGTTTAGTCTAAAATCACACCATGTGCGAAATTCTGTAAATTCTGTGCAAAAACAGAAAGGTTGGCCTACATAAGTCACAAAATATATAGGGCGTTAATTAAAGTTAACTTCACGCTCTGTATTGGTTTCTTCTTTATTCAGTTTGCTTGGTACCATTGCGGCCCGGAAAACTTCGGCCCGAAGAATTGCGGTTCGTTCGATTCCGATCAGGATATTTCCGCTCCGGACGATTCCGTTCCGGACTATTCCGGCCCGGCGAATGTTTCCCAGAACGACCAATATACTGCTGGGAGTTGGGACGATTGATTTTTTCGCATTCCGCAATCAATTAACGCAATCGCAGATATAAGAAAGATTGCAAAACAAAAATAAACTTCAGCCAAATCTAGTCCCAAAACTAAGTAAAGTTGTTGTAGGCCTCCTAAGCCAAACCTTTTATATAAAGGCTCTTCGGAAACCTGAGATTTTAACAAATGTTGTGCCGTGGTTTGGTTGTGGTTATTTTTTGATTCAACAAAATGGTACAGGTGGTTTACTATTGCTCGTGCTAGAGAAACATTTTCCGAGCCGGAATCGTCCGGGGCGTTGTTCTCCGGGCCGCAATTCTCTGGTCCGCAATCAAACGGGCCGCAATGAGCAGGCTGCAACTCTTCAGGTTGCAATTGAACACATGCCTGCGTGAATTGGTGCAAATGGGCGAAGTTTTACAGTATCGGGGTCGGGGTTCACATTCTCTCATTCCCATTCCCGTGACTTATGAAGCTTCACGAAACAGAAACATCAGAGAGTGCAAAACATTGCTGCATGTAGCTTTATCGTTGTTGCAAACGTACGCACCGCTGTGCACACAGCAGCACCAGTGCAAAGTCTTGTCGAGTCGTCGTTGTCGAGCCAAGTCTTTCACTGCTTACACAAGGCCATATTCCTCCTTTTATATGCGTCTCCCGCATTTTTAGATAATAATGTAATGGACCGAGACACAAACTTTTTCCGGTTCCTTAGATCCAATCAAAACTGATGCTTGTTTACATCCTGAAGCTCAATCAATCATGCGACGTGTTTTCTGGGCTTGCTCGACTTGCAAAACTGGTTCGAGATTTTTTAGAATAATGATGTTTGCTGGGAAAACTGTTGTTGTTGTTGTTGTTGCATTTGTCTTCAAAACGTTATCATGGGTGGTTATGTTGAAGAGCGCATATTTTTTATTTCAATTTACATCATTCAATCAAAACAAAATTGTCAAACCACAAAAAAAATTGATTGAACGCTAAATGAATCCAGCTGTCCAAGATTGACAACATTTTTTTGAAACTTCTTTCTCAACCAGGAAATAAGTCCCATAAATGAACCCACTGGTCTGATTGGATGGAATTTCAGAATCATGTTTTTCGCAAACAAAAAAAATTTCTTGCGATCTTTTCAACTGAGAACCGATAAAACCACATGTTGAATATGATCAGCAATTCGGTGTCATTTGTTGCACGTGAAAACGGCCGAAGTAAAACACACTGCGCTGTTTTCAGAAACAGGGATTTATGATGATTTTCTGCTATTCCGTCAAAAATGCTGCTTAATTTAACAAGCAGCCTTTTTTCATATTCGCGCTCAAATATACAAGGCCGGTGTCACGATTTTATTTCACCGTGTTTTTATTTCCCCGTCCGGGGATTTAACCATGGTGCTATGACTGGGACATTTTGTGTAGTCATTTATCGATAACTGTGACGTACCGTAAAGTCTTGCATATAAGGTCTCCTTATATAAATTTGAAAATCAAAAATTCTTATAAAGCGAACATCGGGAATTCCGGGCCTTATAAACGGAGTAGAGTTTTGACCAAGTCAAAATTTTGAATTTTTTGGTTTCCCGCCGTGTGACACTCCGCCCACTTTTGGGTGGGGGTCTTATAAGTGGGAGGAACCTTATATGCAAGACTTTACGGTAATTATGCACCTGGGTGAACATGCCACACTAGTTAGTGAGTGTTTCACTTCTGTGGGCAGTAACCGTTACGTAATTCACACGGTACGTGTTTTTCTCTTTGCGTCCACTTTGTTCTCTTTATTTCACATTATTGTTGAAGTGATATTTGTGATACGTTACCATTTGCACCGCACACGGATTCGCGTTGTATGGTGGGCATGTGACAGCCTGTATTCAGCTGGATTTGGAAATATTGCATACGGGGTTTTTAAAACGGCTACGGGGAATTAACACCATGGTCCATTCCCCGTACGGGGATTTAGCACCATGGTTAAATCCCCGGACGGGGAAATAAAAACACGGGGAAATAAAATCGTGACACCGGCATTGCTATTTGTTACACTATGGCCGAAAACAATAAGGCACACCTTGCCTTTTATCACATCAAGGTGACCAGGAGTATGTGGTTAAAGACGTCTCTGCATAAAGACGTCTCTGCATAAAGACGAGTTATACCAAGTACAGCACAAACAAAAATCGTTATATTTTAATTGGAAAACGCTCACTCTGATACACAATTGGACTACCGTATTACCCCCAATAAACCCCCATGGGGGATTAATACGTCAGCGACTTTTAGGGGTGGGGGTTTATTGGTGGGGGGATTATTGGGGGGGGGTTTATTTACAAAAAATTCTAGGGGTGGGGGTTTGTTGAAAAATGACAAAAATACCTTGCATGGCAGGCAAGAAAGTCGCAGAAACTTCTACTCTACATAGAAATTTCCTTTTATAACAGCCTTTTGTAATGAAATTACCATTAACTCATCCATTTGGGGCCTTTGGTAGCACAATTTCATCATTTTCACTGCAACCAGCCACTGAATTCGCTGGGTATGTGTTTCAAACAGGTTTCCAATTAACCCCCATGGGGGATTAATTGTGGGGGGGGTTATTCGGAAACTGGTCGGGGGGTGGGGGTTTATTGGTGGGGGGGTTAATGGTGGGGGGGGTTTAATAGGGGTAATACGGTATTCTAAAAATCTTTCTTCGTTCATCATCAAATGTCGCGGGCTGTTCACACCCTGAAGATTGACAGATGCCTTTGTTTAAAAATTCTGCCATATGGTCACATGGAAAAAATGCAAACACCGTTTCGTTTGTGTGTGTGTGTGTTTTGCTGAGGCTGCATAACTTTGTGTCATTCGTGTGCTGCTTTCATGCTTGTCAGCGGCGGGTTTCGAGTCATCAGTTGCGCTTTCGTAAAACTGGCCCTTTAGGAAAAGGTCAGCAAAAACTCAGCGTTTATCGCGCGTGTACTACAATCAGACTAGCAACTTTCCGCCGTGATGTAGTCACACTTTTTGAGCGTGTGAGAGTCTTTTTGCACCCTGACGAGTTTCAGAGATAGCACGCTGATAAAATGAACCATGAACTTGCGAAATAGCGACGAAAATCACGCTACGCTACACATATTGCTATTAGTTCGGCATGAGTACCCTGTTTTCGTGCAGATAAACGCAAAATTAGGTGAAGTATGTCTGCTTAAATCTGTCAGTTTTTTTCGCAGATTACAGAGCATGCGAAACTTTAATAAAGGAGAACGAATGTATCGGGTTTGGTTAGCAAACATCCCGTTTGTGGCTGAATGGTTTTCATGCAATTCCGACCCGCTCTTTGTTTCATCGCGAGCTGCGAAACATTCTGCGAAGAAAGTGACAGGTTTGAACAAACGTACTGTACTTTCGATAAAAACTTTATTGAGAGGCGGTTAACTAGCGCACCGCCCTGTTGGTGCTGTTGCATACCAGCCTCCAACACCGGATGTACGTACAGCAGCCTTCATAATTTAGAAGTTTATGCTTCATTTTATTTATGATTTCACGGTAAACTTCGTCAACCAAGAAGAAAAAACTGATGAGGAAAAACGAAAAACGAAGCTAACTACTTTTCGCACTAGAAAAAAACGAGAACTATTTTTGCATGAAGTGCCAAAAAATCTCTGTAACACACAGTACATCGCATAGTTTATCGTATTCGGTCTCGACACGATCTTATGAACGCCGCACTGAAACTCGTCTTATTATTTTTTAATGCCCATGAAAAGTGTGCGGACTGCGGAACTTCTACCCAAAAAACTTGCTGGAGCAATCTGGTTTTGCAATCATCGAACGCTGTTCAACAAGCATCGAGTCAAGACCGAAAAAATAGGTACCGCACAAATCGTAGTCATGCAGTGTGCTACTGTATAATCGGAGTTGTATAAGTGAACATTCTCACGTTTTACGATTCCGCTAACCTTGCAAAATACTTTGGTTACATTACATTTATGTATGTAGTGCGTAGTACGATTGTAATTCTATTTGTACAAGTGCATTTATTGCAGGTTATATTCCCTATCAAAAAAATCTTGGACACATTGTGAGTGTTACGCTGATGATTGGTCCAAACTGCATGATGCATAGCCAATGAACTTCATGATTTCTAGACTAAAGCCGTGACCGTGCCGTGACACGCTCAAATACGCAGTCAAAAAAAAAACCCTTCCTCGTCTTTTGAAAAGTCCCCGTTGTCAATTTATTAATTCCAGGCAGAATATTAACAAAATCAGCACACCGATATTGTCTAACATTTTGATACACTGCGGTTATTTGGCAAAAATAGCACTTACTGAGTCCCTTTAGCAAGAGCAATTTAATGTTCTTTGGAGTTTGTTTTGTGAGTTTTGGGAGACGTCTCCAACACTCAATTGCGTCAAGAAAGCAAACGTATAGAAATACATGGTAATGCAGATTACAAGTTTTTGTAGTCGTAAACAAGAAAGTTAGGCATGCGGTTCTTCTTCGGAAACCAGGAAGTGGCCATTTGTGGGTTTTCTCCATCTTTCTTTGCTACCGTGCTTCTTGGGTTAAGCGCACATGTTGTTTTTAACTTGATTGAAACAGACATTTCCTCCTACACTGTAGTTCGTCTTGTTACCGTAAAGTCTTGCGTTTTTAAGGTCTTCTTATTTAAATTTGACATATATTTCATATTTTTTGGAAAAAAAATAGAATTTTGTATGACGACCTTATAAGTGGGAGGAGATTATATAAAACGAAGATTGGGAACGACTTAAAGAGTTTATTGTTTTTTAGCAAAAAAAACTCGTGTTTTCTGTGTAGATCTTGACAGGGCGGAATCTTGAGCTTCAACAATTTCAGCTGTTCCAGCTGTCAATTATTCTGTCGCATTGTAACCAACGCGACGTCGACGTTCGCTCTGGATCGATCTTCTCCAACGACGTCGCTCTGAAATTCAAAATAACGTTTTTTCCCCAATTTCTTCTGATAAAAAGTCAGTAATTCAAGACTGTTTGGCTTTAATCGCACTCTAAAAGCATCTCCATTTTTATGATTTCCGCAGCAAAAAAATGAACAAAACAAACAAGACTTTATAAAGAGGTTCGATCTTATAATCAAAAATAGGATTTTGACCAAGCCAAAAATTTGAATTTTTTTTGCTTTCGCGCCGTGGCACACTCCGCCCACTTGTGGGTGGGCGTGGGAATCTTATAAGTGGTAGGAGCCTTTTAAGCAAAGACTCTACGGTACACTGCGGTTATTTGGCAAAAATAGCACTTACTGAGTCCCTTAAGCAAGAGCAATTTAATGTTCTTTGGAGTTTGTTTTGTGAGTTTTGGGAGACGTCTCCAACACTCAATTGCCTCAAGAAAGCAAACGTATAGAAATACATGGTAATGCAGATTACAAGTTTTTGTAGTCGTAAACAAGAAAGTTAGGCATGCGGTTCTTCTTCGGAAACCAGGAAGTGGCCATTTGTGGGTTTTCTCCATCTTTCTTTGCTACCGTGCTTCTTGGGTTAAGCGCACATGTTGTTTTTAACTTGATTGAAACAGACATTTCCTCCTACACTGTAGTTCGTCTTGTTACCGTAAAGTCTTGCGTTTTTAAGGTCTTCTTATTTAAATTTGACATATATTTCATATTTTTTGGAAAAAAATAGAATTTTGTATGACGACCTTATAAGTGGGAGGAGATTATATAAAACGAAGATTGGGAACGACTTAAAGAGTTTATTGTTTTTTAGCAAAAAAAAAACTCGTGTTTTCTGTGTAGATCTTGACAGGGCGGAATCTTGAGCTTCAACAATTTCAGCTGTTCCAGCTGTCAATTATTCTGTCGCATTGTAACCAACGCGACGTCGACGTTCGCTCTGGATCGATCTTCTCCAACGACGTCGCTCTGAAATTCAAAATAACGTTTTTTCCACAATTTCTTCTGATAAAAAGTCAGTAATTCAAGACTGTTTGGCTTTAATCGCACTCTAAAAACGTCTCCATTTTTATGATTTCCGCAGCAAAAAAATGAACAAAACAAACAAGACTTTATAAAGAGGTTCAATCTTATAATCAAAAATGGGATTTTGACCAAGCCAAATTTTTTTGAATTTTTTTGGTTTCGCGCCGTGGCACACTCCGCCCACTTTTGGGTGGGAATCTTATAAGTGGTAGGAACCTTATAAGCAAAGACTCTACGGTATCTTTTGGCCTCGTTTGACAACATCGTTGTTGTGCTTGTTCATATGCCGTTCTGTCTTTATATATTTTTTTACACACTTTTTTTGCATTTGCAAGTAAGCTTTGCTTGCATATGCTTAAATATTAATTATGAAAAGACCAACCTATGTATCTACTGTGGACGGACACTACAACACATTGAAAATTTTGCTGCACTGAGAAAGCGGAACTAAAAAAGCCAAGCTATTTAGTTATTCTGTCTAAACTTTTACGGTTTCTGAGCAAAAAAACCTATGGAAAACGCGGACATCTTTGTTAAGACAAACAAAACAAAAACAGGCAAAGAAAACAGCGCCTTAATCCGTGGTCACCTTCGTGGCCTGTGTGGTAGCGCGTTTGTGCGTTCGTTCTGGGTATGATGATGACACGATGTGACCCGTGATTGTCAGATTAAAAAATTTACATAAGAAAAGTATGAGAGTGGACTCTGAGTGAGATTCGAAAAGTTCGACTCAATTTTGCTGCGAATTCAACAAAAAAAAAACGTTTTGCCGCGATATTCTGTAGTCTGCCCTTTCCGCGTAAAAATTGTCATGCAGCTATGGGATTGAGTCGGGTCGAAAAGAGCGCAAAATGTTCGAAAAAACCGCTTCATTTCGTGCGCACGTTTGCATTTGATGTTTTTTTGTTGTTCTCCAAGTGCATTTCCGGCCACATCATTTCGCTTACACTTTTTGATGTAAGTAAGTCTAAAACAGTTCTTTTGGGCTCTCAGGGATTTTTGCTTCTCTTGAACTCTCTGTTTCTTATTCTGCTCTGATGATAAAACACGTTTCGCCGTGGATAAAATATAAATGAACAATGCTGTTGAATGGTTTTAGTTTCCATATGTGCAATAGTACGTGCATACAAGTGTACTTGGCTCCACAAGTACTAATGCTCAGCTCATTCTCTCATATGTGCGCATTTTTTGTCGCCTCGTTATCACGTCATGTGCTGAATCACAAAAAAAGTGACATTTGCAACCGGGGCTGAAGCCAGAAATCGCCACATCAAAAAGCCAAATTGTGACTGCTCTATTTTTTTCAGTGTCTTGCGTGCATTGCGCTGCTTTCTCATGCTTTTTTGGCACCGCCATATGTAGCTGCCTGCTAGACTGCAACTGGAAGGCGCATAAACGAGGTGTTATGGTAAAATCAGTTGAATTCCGTGTGAAAGGTGGTTCCACGATAGGGATGATGGTTTCATGATGGATGGCTTTACAAGCTTGGATTTGACACCACCACCGCAGTTTCAATGAGCGATTGATGTTTTTTTTCAACGAATTTTGCCGTTTCTAACTACCGGTTGCCTATTGAGCCCGGAGTGCTTTGCCTATGCCGTGCCTGGACGCCCAGTTCAACGAACGGAGCATCGAAATTTTATCGCGCAGTTCGTCTGTTGAGAGACGACACTCGACAACAACGTGGTTTGTTCACAATCAACTTTCAGACGTTTTGTTTGAAGAGTTTGATGTATCGCGTGTTGCATTGCTTGCGACTGCGAAGGGCATTACACTATAAATGCACATTGAATTATTCGCTGAACGTACAATGGAATGGATTTGGAATGCATACGTTTGCTGTTGTTGGGGATTTTAGGCGATGTTTTCAGCCAGGGACTAACCCAGAGGAGCGTACAGAACGCCGTCGAGTAGGGCGCCCATCGAGTTTTCTCTGTCATTAAGTGTCTATACACCCCTCGGCGGGGCTCGATCCCCCGAGCGCACAGACAACTAGTCTAACGCACTACCAGGCCACGAGGCTGCCACCACAGTTGTGCGCACCGTTCCTAGTGCTGATGTATTTCATTATTGTATGTGCACGTGTGCGCTGCTGAGCTACTGCTGCAAGAACAATAGCTTGTGAATGCATATACAGTCGACCATCAGCTGCTAGCGCTAACGATTGTCTGTGAATCAGCTTTCAGCGTCTACTCACTGCGCGTCGCTAAATACTGAAATATGAATGCCCCTTAATTGGGGAACGGTTGCAGAGTGCAAGAAAACGTGGACTCTACATTTGCTTGTTGTCTCTGTATATGCCTGAACTGAAAATCTATACCCCATTGGAGGTCACGTTTACGGGGGGGGGAGGGACTGCGGAACGGAAGGCGGTTCATTGTTTTTAGCAGAAATGACCGTCAAATTGAACAGCGTTGTTGAACTATTTCTTACTGCTTCTAACCTAGCATTTTTAATCTTCCTAGCACCCATTATGAACTTTTTTGACATAATGGAGTGACGTGACATAGAAGTTGCGGTTTCTTGCACAACCACCCTGCAAATACTTTTCGCATTTTCATCCTAATTTTATTGACAGCACCAGGAGACGAACTTTGACGAAATGGCGTGTCATGAGGAAATAATTTTCATTTTTGCGCAGAAGCTTTCGAACTTTTGGGAGTCTTTTTCCTTGCATCCGATCCAGATCCAGAACTTTTTGGTTTCCACTTGGAATCACATTTTGTGCCTTTTCCACGAATCTTGAACTAATGTAATTTTTGAAGAAATACATTCCCAATTTTGCACGTACAATGCATTTCATTTTTTGGCTGGATATACCTATGTATTTTCTTTAAATATTCAAAATTATTTTTCCAACCGAGTAAAAAGATAACAAAAAAAATTCGGCATGTTAATTGCATATTGTAATTCGAGTACGAGGAGACATTATCCCGAGGCTGAAGTCTCCTTTTGACGCGCGTTTCTGTTAAACAATTAACGAATTTAGCGTTAAAAATTTTGGAGGTTGAAGTTCTTGTACGTGGACATTGGACAGTAACTACATAAAAAAGCAAAATGTGTTTTTATGCTATGTTTTATTTGCATCGAACCAAACTATTTTTTTTGATCAATCGAAAATTAAAAATCTAAATATCAAGCATTTGTTGCTGAATCTTTCACCCATCTCTTTTTGTTTCGTACCGTTTGATCATTGTTGACAAGCGCCCTTGTTATCGTAGCTACATGCAGTATTATCAAACGATTGACATTTGCATGCGGTGCAAATGAATTCATGTTACTGAAGATGTGACGTCATAAGAGTTGCTTTATCACATTAGTTAATTGCTCATCACAAAAACCTGCTTTGTTTTCACTCTTGCTTGCGCGCTCGCTCATTCATACACACGACATACCGTATGGTTTCTATGCGAACCAATTGAAAACAGCAATCATAATGGATTTAAAATTCCACTCATTGCACATGTCATGTGATAATGATCACAGTCGTCATTTCAAATGTCACCGTGACCGTGTCTTTGATGTTTATTCGAATGCCATTTTATCCATCTGCGTCATATTGCCATTTTTAACTGAAATGTTATTTTGTTGGCTTCATTTGATGAGCGTCGCTTGATTCAGCGTGTGTTGTATCTAGATAGTTGTATGGCTGGTTTATTTATTACTGTTTGTTCAATTGCTTTATTTGACAGAAACTTTCAATGATCGGCAAGTGTACTATTTTTTGGTCCCGGTTCTCTATGCGTTTGCACACGGCGATAGGAAAATGTTTCACGGAATTCAAAATTAGATTACGGTAGACACCTCGCCGTGTGCTGACGTTTTACGGGTTTGGTTCGGTGTGGGGTTTTTAGGGCGTGAAGCTTTTGTTAATAAACACCTTGTTTACGCACTAGTGTAATTTTAGAATGTTCATATCTTTCCGTCCTAACCTCCACGGGTGCATTGCAATTTGTCTTTGGCGCTGTCAATAAAATGTGTCGTGATTCGATTTTGCAGAACTTATTGAACTGTGACGAAAGCAATATCGGTAGGAAACATGGGTGTATTGTTTAGCTTCACTTGAATCCCATATGTGTCATTAATTTCAACAGTGGCTTATTTGGCGAACCACTACTCGTTGTGAAATTAAAAAAGACTGAATCTAAAAAAGACTGTGAATTTGGTAAAACCAAAGTGAGTTCCGTTCTCAGCACTGAGCATAAAGCATGTAGCAAAAAACTTGATAATAAAAAAGTAAATACAGTATAACCAAATCCTTGTCTTCGCAATCTTGGTGAGACCAGTCGCAGGCTAGGAGTTGTGTGTATTTATTTTATACACACAGAATGGTGTGTGCGATGGACAAAGATCGAGCAGAACAGCACCAAAGTTTGAAAAAAAACATTTCTGACAGTCTTTTTCTGTCATTCAAATTTCGTTCACTTCTTGTACCCTGAAAAAAATGTCAAAATATTTTACGCTTGAAAAGTGTCCGAACAGAGGTGTCCGGTTCCGGTGCTCTTTCCGCCTGGGAGTCCACGAGGTGTCCTGTCCGGCATGTTGTCCGAAAAAAACGGTGCTACAACACTACACTTTTATTTTGGGACACCACGCGAAACACCTCGGCGGACAGGACAACGGAAACCTGTGTTCTGACCCCTATGTTCGGACCCTTGTGTTTGGACCCTTGTGTTCGGACACCTGTGTTCGGACCCCTGTGTTCGGACCCCTGTGTTCGGACCCCTGTGTTTGGACCCCTGTGTTCGGACACCTGTGTTCGGACCCCTGTGTTTGGACCCCTGTGTTCGGACCCCTGTGTTTGGACCCCTGTGTTTGGACCCCTGTGTTTGGACCCCTGTGTTCGGACACATGTGTTCGGACCCCTGTGTTCGGACCCCTGTGTTCGGACCCCTGTGTTCGGACCCTGCGTTTGGACCCCTGTGTTCGGACACCTGTGTTCGGACCCCTGTGTTTGGACCCCTGTGTTCGGACCCCTGTGTTCGGACCCCTGTGTTCGGACCCCTGTGTTCGGACCCCTGTGTTCGTACCCTTGTGTTCGGACACCTTTTTAGCGTGTTACTCTGTCACACGGCCGCGTGCCTCTCGGCTGGCGTGCGTGTTCCGGGAAACTTTATTCCGCCATGTTTTCGCGTTAGGACTTTATAGCCACTTTTGCGCAGTTTGACCGCCCGCCTTTGCGAGGTGAATTGCACGAATATAACACACATACTCTGGGGAAATGTTATCGTGCATAAAAGGAGTCGCCGCACAGGCACACAGCTTCTGATTAGCCAGACATTGAAAGAAACGGATGTGACCAGTATCCAACGTTTGCGCGCAGGGCAGAAGAGGTTGCTAAATAAAGTGCCAGTCTGAAGTCGCGCAGCCACAAACCAAACACACACACACGCACACTTACGACATTGCAATTGCGAGCATGTATACGTGGATCAGAAAATCATGCCCATTCGCGCGCGAAGCGGACAACGGAGGCAGGCATAATATGACCCATTGTTCGTTCGCGCTAAAATTTCAAAATAACTTTGCCTCGCTCTGTGAACATAAAAGGAGCTGCGAATTTTTTCTGCGGCACACAGGTAGACAATCCACAGATACGCTGTGTGCACGAGAAATAACGCGTCAAACACCTACCCACTACTTCTGAAACACCCTGTATATGTGCATGAGCTTCCCGCGTTCTATCACCTGAGTTTCCCAACAGTATTCAATCATAATTTTACAACGTGCGCAGACTTGTACGGGTCATATTATACCAAGACTGCGCAGTTTTGTTCCTTTGATTCATCAGGCACAAGACGGGTTGAAAATTCGCAGTTCTCTCACGTGCACTCTCTGCATCTTTTGCTCGCTTTCGCTGGAGACGATCCGACGTTTCCATGTCGGAACTAAAAAGCGGGCTTGACAGCAGTGAGCAACAAAAGAACCTCCGGCGTTTTTTATATGCCCCTTTATGGGACCAAGACACCCCTTTGGACCTGTTCAAACTCAGCGTGGCGTTTTTCGACACACGTTTTCAGATACTAAGAGCTGAGTGACGCAAATAGTGACAAAAAATATTTGCTGCAAAGTTTTTTGAAAAGTTTTTTTAGGAAAACAGGCCGCAAGGCGCAGTGAACAATTATTATGATAAGGTCGAGGCGATCAAAAGTTGTACCTTCGGAGCCACAGAAAACCGAATGTTTACACTACAGTGCTCACTTGAGTAATGAGTTTCAGAAACCTTTGAGTGAAAGGTTGCAATTTGATAGCTGAATGTCTGCGTGCCTATTAGTTATATAGCGTTCATTTATGTGGTTATAAGCAAAATCAGTCTGAATTCAATCATGTTTGTCGGCAGTTTTTGTGACTTTTACCAAACACCTTAGAAGGGCTTCCGCAACAACAATTTTAACAATTCTAATTAGGCCATGAGTTTCATGATGATCAAATGTTACGTGTGACGTTCGAATGTTTGCGTACAGGTTTCATGACGTGAAAAAGGATGCTACGAATGGAAGGAGTATGAAGAAATTTCTTGAGCAATTTGTGCAGCGTGGTACAGTCTAACTCCATAACATATCCAACTAGCTGATTGGTTGGTGGTCACCTGATGGATTTTATACAAACCAAACTCCGCCTCAAAGCAATTCGTGCACAAAATGCATGCATCAACTAATCAGCTACATACAATACGTAGTTGGATATATCTAAATAGTATGTCAATTAGACTGTAGACATTGTCAGCATATTGTGCGTTCGCGTGGTTCTGCTTTTTGCAAGGCAAAAAACATCTTTTCAGGTATATGATCGATCGCTCACCATTGTTTTTATTTCAAAAATAATGCATAAAATTATAAGAAAAACCGCGAAAAATTGAAAAAAACAAAAAAAGTCGCAATCGAAAAACAACAAAACATGAACCTCACCGACTCCGATTGGCCAACGTGCATTTTTTTCGATCCGTCGACGACGTCGCACTGCGATCACACCGCGTCATCATCCGACCAATCAGCAAGCGGCTCGTCGGCAATCATCAGCCAATCAGCGAACAGCAGTTTCGACAACCGACCAATCAGTGCGTTCGACGATCCTATCGCCGCTGATTGGTGGGTGGCGTTTGAGCGGCAATTCAGCTACGTTTTGAACGGACCAATGACGGCGTTGGTCGCGTGGATCGGCTGCACGCTGAACATCCTGTGCATTGTCGTGTTCGCGCTACCGAGACCAGAGTTGAATAATTCGAATTGCCGCCAGTCTTGCAGAGCGTCCAATCAGCAGATTCCGCCGATCAATCAATATTTGCTGGCCGTCGCTGCGTGGGACTGCGTGCTGCTGGTGCCTGGCGCATTCATGATGTGAGCACACGTTTTGCATTCGTGGTTTCTTTTCATTTCTTTACAGCGTATGTCTTGTCGCGTCTGTAGCGCAGGTGTAGCGCTTTCGTCTACCGTTCTGTAGGTGGAAAGTTCGAACCCCGCTGCGGACAAGACACATAATGAAGAAACTAAAGTGACCAACAACATCTAATGGTCTACTCCCTCCAGAGCCGAGCGTAAATTGGGCTCGGGCAGTATTGCCCGTTTCCGCCGGAGTTTGGTACCTTATGGTTTCCGGAACCGGCGCGCGACCAAATAAGTAAAATAAAATTAGTATTTGGATATACAGAGAATCACTGAATCATACGACGATTCACGTACACTCCAACTGGTATAATCTGGAGATTTGCAGTTTCAAGGAGCTGAGCTGGAATTATGCATCCCGCGAATCTTTGCGAAAAGAAACAAAAACAAAACCAGATTGAATTCAACGCCGTCTAGTTGTCTTCGCTGGACTGGCTACCAAATCTTCAAAGCGTGCTGTATACAATACGCGTTGCCGTAGGCGCTTTCCAACAAGGCACACAAAAAGGTTGACGTAATGACCGAAAAACGGCATGGACCGTTTTTTATCGAAAGAGCCCGATTGAAAGAAAACCGTACCGCCATTTCCGACTGCAGGTACAGTCTACCGACGCTGTACTTCGGCCGCCCCACCGCGTTCGCCGGTCACTACACACGGGTGCTGCCGTACGTGTACTACATTTCGAACGCGTCACTGATTGGCTCTGTCTGGATGATGTTGTTCCTGTCGATCGACCGCTACTTCGCGATCGTCTACCCGCTCTGGCATAAACGCCTCGATCAGAGTCACCTCAGCCGCTGGCTGGCGCTGCTGTGCGTCGCCGCGCTGGTGTATTGTGTGCGTGGAGCTTTCGGGGGCTTTATGGGTAGTTTTTTGGGTAGCTTTAAGGATGTTCAAAAAAGTATTATTTGTCAACAATACATATACATGGGAGTATGTTATAATTTTACGTTTCGCGATTCTCCTTCCCGGATTCTGCGAGCGTATATTTCGTTGTTCAGCCCGTTTTGAATCCACGTACAATCGCTTGTTACATTCATCGCACGTTTCGAGAGGCTCCTCAACGACTTCAGAGTCAGAGAAAAACGACCAACGATACGTCCCTTGCATTGCAGGCGCCCGAGCTCTTCAAACTGTCCGTGCAGTTCTGCTACCAACGTTCGACCAGTTGTCAGTACAGCCTCGTTGGGCCGTACGTCGAGGTGTCCTCATGGGCGTTCGCCAACCTCTACTCGATCTGGTATCGCATTGTCGGCGGCTTCCTGACGTACTCGCTGGTGCCGTTCATGCTTCTGTCCGTGATCACGGCACGGATCGCCTACCAGTTGGCGGTGGCGTCACGCGCACGTCAGGAGATGACACTGATGCACGAGCAGAACTCCGCCAATTACAAGTCGTGCAGCACCGCCGATTCGATGTCCTGTTCAACGATCTACTCGACCAATCATCAGTCGCGGTGGAAACGTGGCGACAGCACAACGCCGGAGACGAGAGAAAACAGACCGCACAACATCGGCACTCATCGACTGACTGTGGCGGATGCTGACTATTATCGTCCGTGCGGTTCGCCAGGTCCGAACGAGAACGCAAAACAGCGGTCGCGGTCGTATACGTCTAATTGTGAGTTTCTGTGTGCGTGCGTGCGCGATCGTGTTCTTGTGCCATAAACGTTTAGCAATGTTTTGTTTCTTGTGCTTCAGCCCAACACACGCTGTACAAGCACGGCACCAACACCAGCATGAAAAGGTTGATTTCGATGAAGTCCGTTCGGGAGCAGAATGGTTCGTCCTTGAAACGTTCCTCAAAAACAAGCACAAGCACATGCGCCACCGGACAAGGTGTCCCGAAAATAGCGAACCGGAACACAATGCACACAATGGTTTGTGAGGATTTTCTGTTCATTATTGCACCGTGCACTACAATGTTCAGGCCCGTTTATACCCGACGTATGCGCATACGACACAGCACGACAGTCACGTCACTTTAGGTCCCGTGTTATTGCATACTACCGCTCATACGTGACGTACGTCGACGGACGTCTGCATACGTCACGTATAAACGGGCCTTTAGCGCAAGCAAACACACCGGCACAACCCTACATGGCGAATGTACCCAAATGTGCTTGTTTGTGGTACAGGTTATTCCAAAAGAATGACTGAAAACTATAAACAAAATGTATTCAGGTGATTGCGAAATTCGTGCTTTGTCGCAGTCTGTGCGCGGCGCTGGACATTCTGGAAAAAATCGACGAGCACTATTTCAACTCGAGCCGCTGGGTGACGACCGTTGTACACGTCAGCAATTTCCTCGTTGTCCTGAATTCGGCGACAAACTTCTTCGTGTACGCTTATTGTAGCGCCCGATTTCGACACACCCTGTACGCGGCGATGTATCGGGTTAGTTGTGCCCCCCCCCCCTCCCCACGCTGTTCTTTGTGAAACCGGCGGACGAAGATAATTGAAGAGGAAACGATTTCACCACAACGCACCAACCCGGTTCACATCTGTGCACAAACGGACATACATATCTCAAGAAATGTTTCATGCTGTTTTTTTTTCCATTGGTTTGTGGTAGTCTTAAAAGTGCCAGTTCTGGTTCTCAATTGAAAAACGTTTTCATTTCAACAATATGAAAAGCAGTGCGACTATTGTGTTTGCATTTCAAAACTATTATTGACTCATCAAAACTGATCTCATCACACACGTCCCCTGATTTTACAGGTCAGTCGTCTGCGTTTCAGCCAATCAGAGACGAGCCATCGAAAGTTGGCCGTTGCGCTGCCGCTGAACGCCGCCTGGCAACTGCAGCAGGCCAGCAACATCGCCCGTCGGTACAACAATGTGCGGGCCGCTAGTGGCCGTAGCTTCCGCGGTGGTTACCACCAAACAGCCAGCAATAATAACGATAACAATAATTCAACCAACAATCGAACTAATGATAACGACGATGAACGATTGGTCATGAGTAAATCAATGGTGTCAACTATAACGGAGACAAAAATGCTCGCGACGAGTTTCTCGCAATCGAACACGCCCGATCACGTGACAACGTCGTCCTATAGTGACTTGACGCGAATAATGACAGAGAACGTGGGTGAGAATCAGGAAACGCATGAGAAATCCACGGTGTGGACGCGTGAAGCGACGTTTGAAGTGGTCGTCAGCGCTGCGGTGGAG
This sequence comes from Theristus sp. LFF4_11, assembly GCA_030248135.1. NCBI lineage: Eukaryota > Metazoa > Nematoda > Chromadorea > Monhysterida > Xyalidae > Theristus > Theristus sp. LFF4_11. The sequence goes on along the minus strand of JASANC010002545.1, from coordinate 215,911 downwards.
CGGAAAAGCACAACAGTTCGGTTTTTGGAGTCACCAGCAGCCAATGATGATAATACAGGAAATAGTGAAGGCGCGAACGATTTTGAAGCACCCTGTATCACTGGTGGTGGCACGGTGGTGGAAGTCGATTTGCACGGTGAAACGTAAAACCTGATGTTTTGAGTTGCTTTAAAATTGATTTGTTGAACAATTTGACGCATCTGCACTTACATTGTGCTTGAGTGTTTTTGATTTTTTTTCTCAAAATCTGCACCGCTCAGAGCGTTATTTTGGCAAACGTTGTGTGATGTTTCCATGCTCGTGTTCCGAAACCAAAATTATTTTTATTTTGAGCTCGCAGAAAGTTAAAACTCGACGACTTCTTGTTATCGCGGAAAAATGCGTTGGTCGGAGAGTTAGTTTCGAGCATAAAAAGTGACAACAGTAAAATATAATACCTTGTTACCGGTTGCTTCGTAAAAACAGCAGATTCATTTAACGTGCTGTCATGCAATGTACGTACACCTGAAAATGTTTGAAAACTGTTGTGTGTCCAAAAAGTAAAACCGGCGGTAAATTTTCACTGACATCTCTGACGACTGACTTTTATTATTCATTTGGAGCCTGGCCAGAACAGCGTCAACCAACGTCCTATAAAGCACAGTACTTCTGCATGTTTTTTCGAAACTTGGCTGGCCGCGCATCATAATGCGTGCAAAGAGCGCTTTTTTCACCGGCGAACTTCTTCTTCTTTTCTTAATTGCCAATCATAAACTTGTCGTCGTTGTTGGCAAATCGTGCGACTGCAATTTGTGGTGTCGTTGCGAGATTTTTGAGCGATGTCGAACTGATAGTGTCCACGAACATGAATGCCGCGCGATCGTCGGCCATGGAGACTACTGTCATCTGGTGTGTGCTCATCAACGGTGTACTTTCCATTCGAACTATCAGTCCGTTTTTACGCAAATGAATCAAGCGGATAAACCCATACGCTATTCCTGGGCGATACCCAAGCGATGGCAGTTTCGGGCTGACTTTCGATTTCCCCTGGAAATGCTGTGCGGAACATGCTTACTGGAACTTTTTTGAATGTTCGTTCGCACTGCGGGGCAAAATCGAAAAATAGCCTCGAAACAGCCCAGTTTAGAAAGGAACCGCCTGGAAAAGTCTAACAATAGGTTACCTTTAGCCTTTTATTGCTTTGCAAATAGCGAGCCAGCGGGTTTGTGACTCCTGGTCTGATCACACCGTTACTCACACACAGACAATGTGCCTGTGTGTTTGTGTCATATCGCGCAACATCTCCGCAAAAAACACGAGTTACAACGTCAGCACGTCAAAAAAAGTGAATCAACAAAAAAGTTCTTGAAACAACAACAACACAAAGCTGAACAATACTGTTGAGGTACTTCTCAGCGATTCTTTATTGAAATGCGCGAAACGAAAAAGTTCCAGTCAAAGCCAAAATTACAGCAACAAGAAAACCACGCTGGTGATGGAGAGCTGAACGATCGACAGGCGTGCGCGTGCCGCATTTTCAGTCGATGCCTGACGCAGCTGTTGGATTACGAGCGATGCCACAGGATCGTCGGGTGGAACCCGTGCTACGTCACGGAAAGACCGAATCACACGAAAAACGAAACGACGGCAACGAAACCAGCGCAGACAACAACAACAAAAACAATGAACCGAAATCAAACCGCACCCCAGACGACCACAATCGCAAGGCAAGTCTGGCCAGAGCAATCGACGACGGAGACTACAACAAGAATCAGAAACGAAACGACTATAACCACAAAAACTGATAAAGCAACGAAGCCAGCGGAAACAACAACAACAAACACAATGAACCGAAATCAAACCGCACCCCAGACGACCACAATCGCAAGGCAAGTCTGGCCAGAGCAATCCACGACAGAGACTACAACAAGAATCAGAAACGAAACGACTATAACCACAAAAACTGATGAAGCAACGAAGCCAGCGGAAACAACAACAACAAACACAATGAACCGAAATCAAACCGCACCCCAGACGACCACAATCGCAAGGCAAGTCTGGCCAGAGCAATCCACGACAGAGACTACAACAAGAATCAGAAACGAAACAACTATAACCACAAAAACTGATAAAGCAACGAAGCCAGTGGAAACAACAACAACAAACACAATGAACCGAAATCAAACCGCACCCCAGACGACCACAATCGCAAGGCAAGTCTTGCCAGAGCAATCGACGACGGAGACTACAACAAGAATCAGAAACGAAACGACTATAACCACAAAAACTAATGAAGCAACGAAGCCAGCGGAAACAACAACAACAAACACAATGAACCGAAATCAAACCGCACCCCAGACGACCACAATCGCAAGGCAAGTCTGGCCAGAGCAATCGACGACAGAGACAAAAACTGATAAAGCAACGAGTACCAGAAGACCAACGGATGTTGAAACGAAAAACACAAACATGACAACGACAGCAAACTCAACTATTGGCGTTTCACGAAAACCAAAACATGAAACAACAACGGTTGCTAAGTTAAAAGAAACTGTTCCGACAGCGCTAATCGCGCGCACGTTATCAGCGACTAATGCGACGACGACGTCGACAACGAAGCCAATCATTCCGACCATTGCAGCAACAAATGAAACAGAAAGTTCAGAACAACCAAAAAGCACGAGTGCGACGGAAAAAAGTCAGTTTATTTTCAACTCAGTTTTAAACAGTATAGAAAAATTGAATACACATTGATAAAACACTGCTTTTTTCAGCAAGCCAACCGAGGTCAAGCAAGCCGTCCAGCCAGCAAGTGACGAAAAGTTTCACAAAATCAAAAACAACCTTGAGGGGTAAGGATATTTGAAGAAACTTTGGGCAGCATCTTGGTCAGTGCCCCCGAAGATCAAAAACTGTGGGGGAGGGGGGTGGTGGGACCACGGCCACTGACCAACTTTGTCGGTGGCTAATGGTTACTGATTGAGTTGATTGTGTTTGCTTTGTTAGTTTTGTACAAGAGACTTTGGTTATTGAAGCCTGTATATCCATATTTATTTTTTGTGCATGTACCATATTTACCATTGAAATTGGTTTTTTCACGCAGATTTACTGAAAAGTAACCAGTTAAACACGTGGTACCAACAAGTGACACCAATGCCATCGGCTGGTAGAGAAACGTCGGCAATCGCGGACGAACATAGTGACATTATCAACTTTAACTGAATGAGAAACTGTGTATCTACTGTTTACTCTCGCTGAAAACTGTGTCTAGCTCTTTTTTTTATCGCGCTCCTTTTTTCTTGCTATAATACTGGATGTGTTGTTTTGTGCGCATCAACATCATCATTTTTTGCCACTCTGCAAGGACTGACTGATGGTACATAAAAATCGTTCAAAAGTCATCACAAAAGTTTGCAAAGGTTTTCAAAAAACCGTTATGAACGAGCGCGCGTTTTGGTTTTGTTTTTTGGTTTTATCGTTGTTAAACAACGTTGTTGTTGTCATTTACGCTGAGAAATCTGGCAAATTTCTGTTCGCCACAGTGCCCGTGTTCAAAAGTCACGCGCTGAGTTTGCTGCCATTGGCCGAACGGTAAGGTGTAAATTTTTTTTCTGAAAATATAACGCTCAAAAACATACGAATAAGCTGGTCAATGCTTTCTTCCGCAATTCATATGGTGAAACACAAACTGAATTCATGTGCAATGATACTCATCTCGGTGGGGATAAAAGTGGTTGTTAAAGCAATAATTTTCTCCACACCGGAGAATCATTCAGAACTGGGAGAACTGAAATTACTGAGAACGCATTAGAGTTACTTTACTGAGCGATTTCCATGAATCTTGTTTTTATATTTCATTGCTGAGCGGTGGTTGTTACGAGCAACATGAGACATCCAATAATCACGGCAAACAAGCCCAAATTGCAAAATAAACAGTCTAGTCCAGAATCCATTCCAAAATACTCGTTCATGTCAAAATCCATTCAAAAAAAACCAAATGGAGCAGCGCAAGCACCATACGGAGATTTTGGCGTGGCATTCGGGTTCAGCTTGGAATGGATTTCGACATTGTTGACTGAGCGTGTCTGTGCGTCGCAGGTTGGTCGAGCAGGGTCACAACGTTTCGTTCTACTTTGACTCGTTCGCGCCGCTGGTTCAAGTGAGCGAGCGAGTGCCAAACATTGGCGTTGAGTACGAGGATGAGCAGGATCAGGCGCAGATGGCGAATATAGACAGAATTCTGTGGAAACACGAAACGCGCGCGCTATTCGAAGTGACGCCTTGGAGGTACATAGCAAGCGAAATGGTGTGACGCAAGTAACAAAAATGTGTGACGGGATAATTGTATTATCTTTTGCTTATCGAACATGTCAATTATTCATTATTCATTCAATTCATTATCAACACCAATCGAAGAGAGAAAAAACCTGAAAAAACCGCACAAAGGATCGCGTCCCGTCAGTCCGAGCGATCATACAGCGTCTCGGCGAAGTGGCGCGACAATCTGAAACGACTCGACGCTGCCACCTGGGACCTGGTCTTTGTCGACTCACTCTTCACGGCGGCCGGCACGGCGCTGGCGCGCAACCGGGGCGCGTTCGTCCAGGCGCACACGTCCGTGATTGTGGAGCCGTACGCCGCTGGCTACGGACTCGAACGGGCGGTCGCGACGACGCCGCCGACGTTCCTGGCGCTAGCGGACGGACGCTTTCTGGCGCACCGGTTTGTCGACGGTTTTTTTGGGACAATAATGGGCAAATTCACTTTTGGTCCGTTTTTGGTCTAATTTAGTGCTTCAGAAAAATTTCCGTATGCAAGTTGCGCGTTTTTTAGTGTTGGTTGTGTGGAAACACGTCCCCATCATTATTTATTTTTTGAAAATGCACAAAGTTGGCGTTCTTTTTCATTGCCAGGTGGTTTTTTTCGTCTTGAAATTTTAGGTTCACTCACCGACTGGATGCTGCGATCCGATATGCCGAATTCGCGTTCATGTGGCATTGGCTGACTGAGCCAGTGTTGCAACAAACGGTGAAACTGTTGCGATTGAAACGCAATGATTTCAGGTTGGGCTAATAAGAAATGGAAGGAAGGAAGCCCGCAGAAAGGACTGAAGATATTTCTGGGTTGTTTCCGAGCCTCAGTTCTTTGCGTAGAACACACACAGCAGCGAAAAAAACGCTGCTTCAAAATTTGGCTGTTGCTACGAAAACTCGTTCCCCACTCACCACTCATGTGAAGTAGCCAATTTAGTAGCCAAGCGACCAGCCACGTTCTGTCGTTCAAGAAAAGTAATGTCGCTTCCATTTCAAAGCTGGAGACAACACTATGAGCAGACGATATTCAGCCTCTATGACGTGCCACCCGTCATTAGTTTTCCGGTGCCGATTTCAAACGAAGTTCAGCTGTACGCTTCGTTTTGTTCGGTAAAGAGTGACAGTTGAGGCTTGAGCTTCTGAAAATGTCTTGATTGAGAAGCAAGCGTTTTGTGAGCTAAAAAACTGCAGAATTGGCTGACTGGTTGTGTGATTTGAAAAAAACCGCAATTTATTTTGTAGGTATCATGCAGGTCACTGAAAAAGATAAACACAAAAGTCACAATTTCAAACCAAAATCCCGTTTTTACCCATTTTTTCTGACTATTTATTAATTTTACACCAACGTGTTTACCTATTTTACTCGAACGTTTTTAGCCAATTTGCCCCGACATTTTACTAAATTTGTCCCAACGTTTCTACTACCTATTTTCTCCGAAAGTTTGTTTTTAACCAATTTGCTTCGATGTTTTACCAAATTTGCCAACGTGTTTGTACCCATTTTCACTGACAACGTGTTTACCCTATTTTCTTTGACATTTTAACCCATTTTTACCCTCACAGACTTGCCCAATTTTCCCCGACATTTTTACCCATTTTGTTGCACGTTTTACCCTCTTCTACAGGGTTTCATAACAGATTTTGCAGAGCTACACACCGCAACCTCTGGCACCCGACTTGGCATCGTTCATAAACGACCCGAAATCCAAGGGTACGATTCTGATCGCATTTGGGTCGATCGCGAATTGGGACAAAGCCCCAAATAGCACCATTCATGCATTCGTTGAAATGATGCGCTCCCTGCCGCAATATCGATTCGTCTGGGGATTCCGCGGGAACAAGACACTTCTGAATGTCCCTGGGAATTCCAAACTGCTCCAGTGGCTACCGCAGAGTGACTTGTTACAGCATGAGCGAACAAAGCTGTTCGTTGGACATGGAGGCATGAAGAGGTCTGGAAATTTTGTTTGCGCATGTCTCGTAGAATATCATTTGAATAGAATGAGGAGTGAAATTGGATTTTCAAATAATTACCTGGAATCACGCGAACTTTTGTTACTTGCGTCTACAATTTGCAAAAAATAGCATTTTCGAACTGTCCACACTTCTTATTCGAATCAAACGCGGCGCAATCAGCAATAAGCTGATCACCACAAGCTCTCCGGTTGCTTTTCAGCCTGAAAGAAGCGGTGTGCGCCGGTACGCCCGGTGTCTACATGCCACTGTTTGCGGAACAGACATTGAACTCGTGGATGGCACGTGCTGCCGGCATCGCCGAATACATCAACAAGTTCACAGTGACGCCAGAGAGCGTTCGCAAAGTCGTGCTGAAGGTATGACCTATTTTTTTAAACGTGTCCCACTGAAATGACGTCATGTGCCGTCAAACATGCGCTTGCCGTTCACAGCAAACCAGACTTGAAGTTTACGCGGTTTCTTCCAGCAAACAGATGATGAATGTCGAATCAGTCACATCAAACTGACATTTTAGTGCCTGTACTTTGACAAACGGGCGTTTTTAAAGAAAATGACGTCATTTTGGTCCGGACACGTTTGAATAAATTCACAGTACGCTGAAATAGTTTGTTTTTTCTCGAGTTTTGTTTTTTTTGGGTGTTATTTGCACTGCAGCACCAGTTTTTTTTAGAATACTCCGTGTTTCGCGCAGCCTCCATTTTGAATTGCTTTGAAATGATATAATACGTAATTTAGGGAACTAGCGGAACAGCCGTCGGCCACGGCCTGTTTAGCGTCTTTTAGTTCCGGAACAAGACACCGCGGGGAACACGAACACAGGAGACCGAATGCGAGCATTGATACGTATTTGTGCACACAAAACATTGTAGTTTGAATGGAAAAAAACGTTTTGTTAATATGGTCCCTCAAACGTCAATATATCAGTTCAAATCTCAGGTGCTCGAAAACCCGGGCTACTCGACTCGAGCCCGCAAAGTGCGTGACATGTGGAACGATGCGATTTCATCGCCACTGGATGTGGCCGCATTCAAAGTGGCAAAGTTGCTCCGATGGGGAGACCTAAAATCGCTGGACATTAGAAAACGATGGCTGAGACCGAGGGGCGCAATTGTGCCGTTTCATCAGCGATTTCATGTCGAACAGCTGTTTATAACTGTCGCGTGTCTCAAGTTGGCAACAGTCGTTTTGTGATCTCAAACTTTGATACATTCGAAATTTTATGTCGACTCAACTAAAAAGGGTTCTTCTTCTTTCCGGTGCGGTTAGCGATTCTGTATAAGTAAAAAATTCTGTGAAATTATTGTGGTTACTGTCAAGACGCAAGACGGTTTTTTTCTACGACTACTGCAACCTGTATAGAAGAGAAGATACCCGGTCAATCGATAAAAAGGATGCTGTGGAAAAATACTTCGGTGTGGTTGCAAATACAGTTTTCTGTTCAGTTTTCGAGCGCAAGGACACAACTGTACTAAAGCGGTGCAGAGAGATTACAGACCAAGCAATTGGGTGTTATGCGCTGCCCAAAAAAATGTGGTGGTCCACACGGTGTTGTTTCAAGTTTTGTACAAAGTACAAACTGCAATGAAAATATTCTGCATATTGAGCCTTCAGTTTGTGGCTGTGGTCATGAAAATGCGAAATATATCACCACTCACCACCACTTATTTTTTAAATGTGTAAATTGTAAAAGACTTTTTTATTTATCGTTTTCACTGGTTGACCAAGTTTTTCCATTTTTGCTTCCTTCATTCAACTTGGCATTCAACTAAATTCAGTGTTCACAAATCACGATAAGTGGCGATTGCTTTTCCTTTTTTCGTTTCTCTAAGAATCTCTGGTGCATCATGATCGAAACTGAAATTCTGACGTATGATTCAAAATTGCAATGTTTCCATTCTGAAAACGTGACAGCAACTCGTATATACCTACATACTAAATGGCACCATGACACCGCGATTATTGTTTTTCATCCTGCTCACCAATCTTTGCTGGCAAAATTTATTAGCTGCCAATATTTTGTTCGTCACGTTGCCGGGCGAAAAAAGCCATGCGTTGAGTCTTTTGCCGTTGGCCGAGCGGTAAGTGAACGTGACTTTTGGCACTGGTTGGCTTGCACACAGTCGAGCTCAAGGAAAATCGTCAGGAAAACATTTCGCTGCTTTATTGGATTTGTTGTTGTCCTTGCACAAACACGGCAGTTCGTTCCACTGCTATTCAATTTTCTTGGTTTCACCTTTTTTGCAGCCTTGTTTTTTGTGGTATATGCATACTGATTGGATTGGCTGAATTTCGATGCACATAGTGTACTGATTGTTTTCTAGTGAGAAATAAGATTTGAAAAAAAAATGAAAAAAATAGAAAAAGAACAAATGCAAAACCATTCTTTTTTCGTTTCCACAGCCTCGCGGCAGACGGTCACAACGTTTCAATTGTCCATGAGTCGCACGCGTCTCTTCGCCTAAAATCTACCCCGACGGTAAAGAACATTGGGGGAATTTACCCGGGGGACGAAAATCCGCAGGACCGAAAAATGGCCGGCGTCGTTTTTTGGACGATGGAGAATCGCGCGGTGTTAGAGCTGTTTTTGTGGAGGTTGGTGATTGACCAGAATAAACGTTAGAAATGGGTCAAAATTGGGTCAGAATTTAGTCGACTTGCGAATGGGGTAATGGCTAAAAAACAGCAGCTCGAAATTGGACCAAAATTAGGCCAAAACTTGTTTTTTTGCAGACGTGGTTGGTTGTGCAAACAGGAGCTGGGATATGGGTCAAAATTAGGTAAATGTGTGAGCTAGTTGTTTTCACGGAAGAACAAGAGCTAGAATATGGGTCACAATTGGGTCACAGAATTTCAGATTTTTTAGAAGAATCCTGCTCCTCTTCTCAGACTGGTCACCTATCACACGGTGCGGATCGCCGAAAACGATGCCAACTATCGTGACAACCTGAAAGCAATAGCGGCCGAAAATTGGGATCTGCTGTTCATTGATTCACTTTTCGCGCCGATCGGTCTTGCGTTGGCCAGCAGTCGGGGTAAATTCGTCCAGGCGCACACGACCCAGATCTACCAGGAGTACGCCGCCGCTTACGGTCTGGAGCGGGCCATCGCAACGACGGCACCCGCATATTTGGGTGAAAAGGGCAAGAATTTACATATATGTGGCAGACCAGGCCTAGCAGAGAAACTGCTTCTAAGGACTCAGGGGGGCGTTTTCGTCGTGCTTATACATCACCAGAGGCGGAGCTTGCTTGATCATCGCAAATGCATGAACAAGAGGCACTACTATACTAACCACCGGGCATGCCAAAAAGAGAGTCAAACTCCATTCCAAAATCCGTTTCAATTCTAAACCAACATGAAGTCGTCATGAACGCAAAAACTTTTTCTTGAATTTTTCAGCACATTCCGAGCCGCGTTTTATTGCGAAACGATTTTTGCATCGACTCGATGCTGCGATCAGATATGTGGAGGCTGCAATGACCTGGAACACACTGGTGAAGTGGATGATTGGCAATACGGTGCGCGCATTTGCGACTGACGTGATTCCAAATCATGGCTTTAGGTATGTGGGGTCTCTTGTTCGAACTATTTTGACAGTTGAAGAATGGCTAATATGTTGAATTGATTGGTTATTATTGATTGGACGGCTGTTTAGGAATAGAAACCGGACGAGATTGCATTGGTGTTGATCTGAGTTCTGAGCTGTAGATCTCCAAACAAGAAAATTTATTTTAGCACTCTAGAATTTGTCAAACACATTACCTTGCAATACTTTTCAAGCTGGCAACAGCACTACGACGAGACAATCTTCAGCTTCTATGACGTCCCACCAGTGCTCGGTTTTCCAGTGGCCATTTCCAACGAAGTTCAGCCGTTTGCGTCGTTTTGTTCAGTAAGCAACCCATTTCATTTCATTTCATTTTCTTTTATGGAAAGCCAGTGCATATATTGCATGGGAATGCATTTTATTTCTCTGCCTGCACCGCCGGAATTAGTCGGGTAACCATTTGGAAGCGGAAATGAAAATTTTTCGCTCGCATTAATTCTCCGAATGTCTCTCAACCACAAGAACAGGCGCACACCAGCCAACCGCTGCCGGCCGATTTGGACTCGTTCGTGAACGAACCAACCTCGGCGGGCACCATTCTGATCGCATTTGGCTCGATCTGCGACTGGAACGAGGCTCCGAACGCCACGATTCTCGCGTTCCTGGACGTGATGCGCTCGATGGCCGACCACCGATTCGTCTGGGGCTACCGCGGTGTACCGTTGCGGGTGCCCGCGAACGTGCGCACGCTCGCCTGGATGCCGCAGGCCGATCTACTGCGGCACGAACGCACGCGGCTGTTCATCGGGCATGGCGGCATGAAAAGGTGCACACGTGGACGGTGTGGTGTATCACGAAGAGTGATTCTCGATTATTGCCTCGATCCGCCGTCCTGGAAGCAATTTTTGTGGGAAAACGGTTTCGCCTGCGGAAATGCGCTTTGGTTTTGTTGGACCACTCCGCGGTACACCACAATCTCGCACGGGTCTGGAAGATTTATACTGGGAGACCGGTTGCTTGTGGGTGCTGTGACATCTGCACTTTATTTTCATTTCACAATAATAAAAGTTCACAACAATGAAAACATTGCAGCCTCAAAGAAGTGGTGTGTGCCGGTCTGCCCGTAGTCTACATGCCTCTGTTTGCAGGTGAGGTTTTCATATTTCTGAACGTTCTTTAACACAGTATATACGTTCTTAAACACATTGTTGTGAATTTGTGTTGCTGGTGAAATCGTACTTCAATTGTTTGTTCAATTTTTGTCATTGGTTTTTGGTTCGTTAGCACTGCTCAGCTGATCCAGCGTATGCGGCCAGATTTTTTTGTGGTTGCGAATTTTAGGCGATGCTTTCAACCAGGGCTAACCCAGAGAAGCGTACAGAACGCCGTCGAGTAGGTTGCCCATCGAGTTTTGCTCTGTCACTAAGTGCCTGTACACCCCTCGGCGGGGCTCGATCCCCCGAATGCACAGACAAAACCAGTCTAACGCACTACCACGCAGGCCACGAGGGCGCCATTTTCTTTGGTTGTATCGTTTTCCAGAGCAAGTTTACAATGCCTGGATGGCCGTGGCCGCCGGCACGGGCGAGTACGTGAACAAATTCACAGTGACCTCGGCGAGTTTACAGGCGACAGTTTTGAAGGTCGGTTGTGGCCTGGTCGGTCAAACCACAATAATTGGATGCTCTTAGCGCGCGTGCGTTCAACTGACAAAAGTAGCAACATCAGGCCACTGCACGTGCAGACGTGCGAATGAATTTTGTGAAATATTGTTGTGTTCCCGACAGAAACAGCACTGGCAGGACAGCACCGGCTATAATCATCCGTGACCTGTGACAAAAGATACTTTTTGTGGGTTGATGATTTACTGTACTGTAAAACGATTATGACTGAAGAGAAAATCACTTCGGATTCACTGCTTTTCGGAGAAAATAGCGATCGAAACATTCTGTTTTCATTCTGCTTTCTTCAGCAACAACTTTCGAAAATTCTGAATTTACACTGGCTTTCAGGTGCTCAAAAACCCGGGCTACTCGACTCGAGCCCGCAAAGTGCGTGACATGTGGAACGATGCGATTTCATCGCCACTGGATGTGGCCGCATTCAAAGTGGCAAAGTTGCTCCGATGGGGAGACCGAAAATCGCTGGACATTAGAAAACGATGGCTGAGACCGAGGGGTGCAATTGTGCCGTTTCATCAGCGATTTCATGTCGAACAGCTGTTTATAACTGTCGCGTTTCTCAAGTTGTCAACTGTCGTTCTGTGACATCTCGCTTGTTGAGTTGAAAACACCAACCTCTTCCGTTATACTGATACTCGCAGGGTTGTTGCAGCTTTTGTCTTGCTTTTTTTGCTTTGCATGTACCGTATTACCCCATTAAACCCCCCACCATTAATCCCCCCCCCCACCAATAAACCCCCACCCCCGACCAGTTTCCGAATAATCCCCCCCTTCCCACCGAATAATACCCAGCGAATTCAGTGGCTGAATGCAGTGACATTGGTGAAATTGTGCTACCAAAAACCCAAAAGGGATGAGTTAATGGTAATTTCATTACAAAAGGCTGTTACAAAAGGAAATCTCTGTGAAAAGTAGAAGTTCTGCGACTTTCTTGCCTGCCATGCAAGGTATTTTTGCCATTTTTCAACAAACCCCCACCCCTAGAATTTTTTGTAAATAACCCCCCCCCCACCTCTAAAAGTTGCTCACGTATTAATCCCCATGGGGGTTTATTGCGGGTAATACGGTATATGTTTCCTGCAGTCCGCGCCTTCTGTTATCAAACTACCAAAACAAAAACCCTTTTCACCCCTCTTCCTCCCCCTTTCTTTTTCCCCTTTTCCACTACTCTTTTTCCCATTTTCAAATGCCCAATTCCCCCCCCCTATCAGAGGAAAATTGAAACAATTGCGCGAGTGGCTGTCGGCGTCGTTCGGTGACCGCTGGATCGGCCGCATGGGCAGAATTGAATGGCCCGAGAGGAGTCCGGACATGAAGCCATTGACTTCTGCGTTTGGGGGCATCTGACGGATAATGCGGGACATTTTCGGCGCCCACCACTGCAGCGGTGTGAGAAAAAATCATCGATGATCGGGCGCTGCACCAGAAAGTGATCATCAGTTTCAAACATCGAATGTCGTCGTTCATTGAGAACAATGGAAAACACATTGAGCAGCCGAGAAACATGAAACTGAACGACCGTGAGCATGAACATGATGACATCAGTAAAGTTGAAGCTGACGATGAGCTTGTGCCACTGCCAGATGAGATTCTCGATGACGACAATGATGTTTATCTTGAGTCAAAAAACTGAATTTAGGTGATTTTTGAGCTTTTACGTATTTCTGCTGAAATGTTATTGAAAAAGTGGAATTTCGGGATAAAATTTGGACACACAAAATGTGTTCCTTTTTTCTAAAAGTGTTTCAAATTTCACGGCTTCACGTGCAACTAGTCGGCCGCACGAGCCATTTACTTTTGTTATGTTTTTTTGGGACACCCTGTACATAGCACGGTACATCACAAAACGAACAGACACGCGCACACACGGTGATGTATTCGTTTGTGTGTCTGTGTGACTCTTCTGCTCTGCAGAGTAACTACCCCGTTATTATAACAGAGTGCACTGTGTTCCTAAAAAACCGCAAATAATTTTCCTGATGAATAAGCGACTCCTGAGGTAAAACCCAAAGGAGATCTCAAAAAAGCCAACGTCGGGTCTTCATGCGAAGGCCCTGATCTCTTTTTTAGGAGGTCAGCCATATGTGCATCACAAAACGATATTTAGCCTGCGTGAAACATCAGCGACGTAGGGGCGATTTTTTATGAGAACACACTGCACGACTCTTTTTGACGAATGAATTACTTGATTTTTGTGTGTGATGTGTTTGATATTCAATGAGTAGGCACTAGGTGCTTTGCCAATTTTGCTTTTTTTCTGCTCTACCGTGAAGTAAACAACTTTCTGTCATAACTTTGTGCTATACATGCATTGTTAAAGAAAAAGTATAATTTTCGCTGGAGACTTTCTTTTTTTATTTAATGACCGAACAAAAAACAATTTTCGGACATTGTGGGCGGAATTGCAATTTCCTTTTTTTCGCAAAAACAACACACACGTCGGTGAATACTAAAATTTGTTTACGTTTACCTAGCAGCATCAGTCGACAAATTGAGCAAACATGCCGAAATCATAAAACAAAAATCCATTATGGTCGAAAAAAGTACAGTTCTAAAAACCGGAATTTGCATTTCTCATTGGAAAAACGAAAAAGCGGCAGGATATAAAACAATTTTTGCATCGATATATAACGAGGCAAAATGTGGAAACTAAACGCGCGCCATTACAACAAATCTATTTGTGCGGTATTTATTTATTCCAGTTGAAATTAGAGAAAAGGGCTAAAAATCACCTGTTGAATGCCGAGGACTGAACTGTCCACAGATGCGGTAATTACCGTATTGGTCTTGACGGGATCTGACGCACACATCTCTCAGTCAGGTCAGGAAAGTTACCTAAAAATGTTTGTTTTCATTTAATCCTGTTTTTTTTTTAATTTTCCAGCGATGGCTGATGAGAACAACACACAACACCTGAGGTCGGGTTGAGTCCAATACGGTGATTACCGTAATCCGCGTTGTGAGGTTCTTCGAAAAAATATTTTGCCGCTTTGATGTTGTATGCACATTTTGTGTGTGAAAATGTTTTCGAATCGCTGTAAACATCCTATTGTTCTCCCTCCAATATTTTTGGCATTGAAAAAACACACACATTTTGCAAAACCTTCTGGTTCGAATATTCCAGCGGCGATTTAGATTTTCGCATTGGAATAAGGCAAATCTCTGTTTGGCTGCATCTTGCTTGTGCAACCAATTAGCATGCAGTGTGCACGAAAATATACCTGTCCAATATGTTGTATATTCAATTTCGAAAGACGAGTTCAATTGGGAACTGTTTTCTTGTATTTTCAATTTCAAGTGGTGGCAAGGGTGAAAAATGACAATATTGCGACAACTGAAATACATTGTAACTGTGTTTACATTTTTACCGTTTTCTATTTTTTTGAAAAATGTTTTCTTTTGCATTGGAGTAGGTGCGAAAAAGTGACAAGAACAGTGCTGCGATGTAATCTGCAGGTTTTCCATTGTTCAAATTGTTGTTGTCCTTGAAAATTCTTTTGGACTCTCTGCCGAAGAACAACGTGTTTTTTTTGGCACGGTTTTAGACCAATGGTGCTGTGCATCTGTGAAACCGTGACGCATTCAATAGCGCTTCTGTTATTCTGTGTCTTTTTGTGTTTGCGAAGCATTGAACAAAAAATCGCTAGGCTACATCAAAATCGTTCATCAAAAAACACTGAAGTCTGGCTGTATGATCCAGCCACGGATTTATGACACGCGCGGTGATTGGTTAGCTTGACTGAAATGGAAAGCTATTTTTTTGGGCACGGGTCCAGAACAACTTTCTTTTTATAGCTTTCTAAAGAACGTATTCAAAGAAATTCACAAGTGATAGTTTGTCTGGCCTGGTCAGATAAACTCAGCTGTTGAATTCAAATTAATTATTAAAACATGCATGTTTTTCTGCTGTGTTCAGTAGTTTTTTTTACAGTTTTTCACACCGACAACAACCATTACCATTCATAAAACACGATTATTCTGGTTTTTTGCCAATCAAATTCCGCAAAATTTGATTGATTGATCACAAATATACAGTAGAACTACTTGACGCATACGGCACCGCTGTGAATTGCAATTCATAATGAGCCTACCAGAAAGAGAAAAAAATAGGGAATTACCTATTCGGTGTGTTAGTTCAAATTCGTTCATTCCATAGAAATTAGGCAGCGCATTCGGGGCGCGGCTAGACAAATTCACAAAATCTTGCACATAATTGTTGCCAACTGGCTAACTTGGTCTGATTTTTGTCAATGTTCAGCTCACTTTTCCATACTTTTGGTGTGTTCCCATTCGAGTGTGTTGAGGAGTTTCGTTTGTCAATCGCTGACATGGTTTGGAATACCGTAATGTCGCTTCAATGTTTCAAGACACAGTGGTGTGCTGAATTGCAGAACATGTGACAAACAAAAACTGTTATCCAGTCAAATTAGCGCACTGAATTTCAAAAAAAACAAACAATTAAACGACAAAAAAAGAAAAAAATTGAAAATGGCGTCCGAAGGTGCGATCAACATCACCGTGCTGGACACGCATGTTCTCGCGCTGCAGCACGGATTGGACTCATTCTTTCTGCTGATCATGGGGCTGATCGTTTTCCGTAATTTCCCGCGTTTTTTTGCGATTTCCTTGTGTTCATTGGTTGCATCTATTTTTGAAAATTATGCTGATCACTACAGTCCATCTGGAAAATATCTGCAACATGACGTGATAACCAACCAATAAGCGCTGAGAACTGACTACTCATGATTAACTAATCAGCGCTGAGAAATGCTCATGACCAACCAATTAGCGCTGAGAATTGCTATGACCAACCAATCAGCTAGCTTCATATATTAGCCAGATAGACTGTAGTCGGAAGTCGTTCGTTCATCATCCCTGTGGACTTGATTTAGAGTATTGTCAACACAATCCGGTCACTCACGTGGACTTTCACTTTTTTCTTCCGCAAAGAATAAATGCACCGCAAATTGTCCAAAAACTGACCTAAACTTTCCACTTCTCCCAGTGATGCAATGCGGTTTCGCGTTCCTGGAGGCCGGCTCCGTACGCAGCAAGAACACCACGAATATTCTCATCAAGAACTTATTAGACTCTTGTAAGTGCACCAAAATTACGCCTACGCTGTCTTTATCATGGTTTTATTTGGAAAATTTAATTTTAAAAACTTCAAGGCGCATTCATGAACACTGCCTAGCTACGCTTAACTAAATACTGCTTCATGAATGCGCGCCTCCAGGCATTTCGTGTATTTGCTATTGGGCGATCGGCTGGGCGCTGGCTTACGGCCCGCCGGGCAACTTTTTCGCGGGCACCAGCCAGTTTTTCGGCATCGGACTGACGAATGATGATTTTGCCAAGTTTGTCATTTTAATGCTGCCATACTTTTTAGAGAACATTTTGAAGCAATCGGTTTATCCAACCAATTTTTCATTTAATTTCAGCTGGTTTTTCCAGTTCGTCTTTGCGGCGACCGCAAGTACCATCGTCAGCGGTGCCCTGGCAGAACGCTGCGAGTTCGTCGCCTACATTGTGTATTGTGCCTCGCTGACCGGTGTGGTTACAAAAATCACTTTTTTCTTTACTTTTTTCACTTGTCTTTTGTCAAATCGTTCGTGCCCTAAATTTTTCAGGTTTAATTTTTTGTGAATAATTTTTTTGTTTTTTTTATTTCTAGATTGATTTCATCAGAAAATACATGCAAATTTCAGCCGTAATATACCCAATTATCACGCACTGGGCGTGGGCGGACTCCGGATGGCTGAAAGTCGGTTTGTCGGATATTGGCGCGAACAAAGTCACCGTTCGATTCGCGGTAGGATTCTATGAAAAGAAAATCCGAAACTAAAAAAAGAATTCGAAGAAATAAGGAAACGGAATCATTTTTGGAGAAAAAAGAAAATCCCAGCGTAGCGTAACGTGCGTGAGAGCGGTGCAAGAAAAACGATAGGTTCGAATTTGCAAATAGATCACTGCGGGCTTCGATCAAAAATCAAAGATCAAAAACCTGAATGCAAACCAAACACAGGATTTCGCCGGCAGCGGCGTCGTGCACGTCCACGGGGGCGCCTGCGCGTTCGTTGGAGCGTGGCTGCTCGGTCCGAGAATCGGGCGCTTCTCGAAGAACAATCGGCCTGCGAAAGATTTGAAGGGCCATTCCGTTCCGGTAAATCAGTCAATTTATTTGATTATTGATTTTTGATTCTTCGAGAAAAAACCAAGATTATTTTGTGACGGGGCAGTTCGCGGCACTTGGCGGCTTCATCTTGATGTTCGGCTTTTTCGCGTTCAATGGTGGATCGCAGCTGACGATCACCGGCGACGACGACGGAATGGTGCTGTTATTTTTCAGTTTGCTGTCGTTGTTTTCTTTCTGTTTTTGTGTTTTATTTGGCTCAAAAACAAAACTTTCTATAACAAAGTGAACTCAACTAAGAAGAAAACGAAAACCAAAGACACCGAATCGTAAATCTGTCTGACAAACCAGATAGTGGCGCGCGCAATGATGAACACGATTCTGTCTGGTGGCGCCGCGGCGTTGACAACGTTGCTGTTGAACAAACTGTTGCGCACGAAGAAGTGGTCGCTGCTGTTGACCATCAACGCTGCATTAGCTGGTCAGCGCGAGTTGATTGGCATTGTTGTTGTTGGCATACCGAACCCGTGAAGTCTTGCATATACGGTTCCTCCCACTTCTAAGACACCCCGCCCAAAAAATGGGCGGAGTGTCACACGGCGGGAAAGCAAAAAATTCGAAAGTTGGACTTGGTCGAAATCCTACCCCGTTTATAAGGCCCACTTTTTCTAATCTTCGCTTTATAAGACCTCCTCCCACTTTTAAGGTTGTCGTCACACAAAATTCCCTTGTTTAAGAAAATTTTGATTTTCAAATTTATATAAGGAGACCTTATATGCAAGTCATTACGGTATATGTAATTGCGCGCATAGATAGGAAGAATGTTTCAAGGCTGCGCGGGAATTTGAAATTCTCATTCAACATCGCGCTGCGCCTCCTTCGCACGAAAAGATAACATTAATTGGTTCGTTTCAAAAACTGTTCAGTGGACAAGTTTTCAAACTGTTAAAGGCATGGTGGCCGCGTGCGCTGGCTGCAACCAAATGCATTCGTGGGCTGCGATCGTCACCGGAATGGGCGCCAGTATATCGTACATGGCTGTCGCTCGTTTGGTGGAAGCGGTCAAGGTTGATGATCCACTGGATGCAGTTGGCGGTTGGTTGTTTCGGGAAAAAAACTGCAATACTCTATTCATCTGACTAATTTTTTCAGTTCATTTTGGCGGTGGCCTCTGGGGCTTGTTCAGTGCGCCGTTTTTCTTCGAGAACACTGGAATCGTCTTTGTTCCGAATCAAGCTGCTTTTGTGGTCAGTGGGTTCTGTTTGGGATACTGTAAAACAAAAAAATAGAACATATACAGGGTGTCCCAAAAAAACATAACAAAAGTAAATGGCTCGTGCGGCCGACTGGTTGCACGTGAAGCCGTGAAATTTGAAACACTTTTAGAAAAAAGGAACACATTTTGTGTGTCCAAATTTTATCCCGAAATTCCACTTTTTCAATAACATTTCAGCAGAAATACTTAAAAGCTCAAAAATCACCTAAATTCAGTTTTTTGACTCAAGATAAACATCATTGTCGTCATCGAGAATCTCATCTGGCAGTGGCACAAGCTCATCGTCAGCTTCAACTTTACTGATGTCATCATGTTCATGCTCACGGTCGTTCAGTTTCATGTTTCTCGGCTGCTCAATGTGTTTTCCATTGTTCTCAATGAACGACGACATTCGATGTTTGAAACTGATGATCACTTTCTGGTGCAGCGCCCGATCATCGATGATTTTTTCTTAGACCGCTGCAGTGGTGGGCGCCGAAAATGTCCCGCATTATCCGTCAGATGCCCCCAAACGCAGAAGTCAAAGGCTTCATGTCCGGACTCCTCTCGGGCCATTCATTCTGCCCATGTGGCCGATCCAGCGGTCACCGAACGACGCCGACAGCCACTCGCGCACTTGTTTCAATTTTCCTCTTGACTTATGGGTTTGGGGCACCTGAAGGAAATTGTGTACCGTTCTGCGCCCAACATTTTCGACAATTTGAAAACCAAAATTCGCAGTGGTGTGCAAAAAATCAACGATGATCGGGCGCTGCACCAGAATTGCTCATCAATTTCGAACATCGAATGTCGGCAATCATTGAAAACAATGAAAAAGACATTGGGCTGCTGAAAAAAGTGAAACTAAAGGGTCGAGAGGGAAAATCTGATGAGATCAGTGAAGACGAAGCTAAAGATGAACTTGCGCCACTGTCATATGTGAATCTCGATGACGACAACGATGATTATCCTGAGTCAAAATGCTGAAGTTAGGTGATTTTTGAGTTTTTACGCATTTCTGCTAAAATAATATTGAAAAAATGGAATTTCGGGATAAAATTTGGACACACAAAATGTGTTTCTTTTTTCTAAAAGTGTTTCAAATTTCACGGCTTCACGTGCAACCAGTCGGCCGCACGAGCCATTTACTTTTGTTATGTTTTTTTTGGGACACCCTGTACAATGTAATTCGAAAAGGAAACTTTAGCAATTGGGCTGGAACATGGTTGGTGCAATAGCGATCACCCTGTGGAGCGCCATAACGATTGGTATTGTGTTTGCGACGCTAAAAATCCTCCGCTTACTGCGTGTATCGAACGAGGTGGAGTTGAAAGGTGTGGCAAAAAATCGTTTTCTGTGTTCGTTTTGTGAGTTTGTTACAGTGATGAATCAAAATGTTCTCCGTTTTCAGGTTTGGACATTTTCAAACATGGTGAAGCGGCATACCCATTGGCAGCTTACGGCCATGGCTGGGACGACGCGACCAGCTCGCAGTATGAGGAGCGAATGGATCAGGCAGAATGGCATCGGCACCAGCAGATGGTCAGACGACAGCAACTCGGTTGGTTGTCGGATATGTTGTAAACAAGACAAGAAGTGCGGAAAACTTTTTAATGTTTCAGTTTATTCTAGTTTATTCTCAGGTTGTTACATTTCTTAATTTTCAATGCTTCTACAGCGACATTGGAACAACTCGATCTCGCTGCAATGCCGCCGGCTGGCTACGAGACTGCCGAACAGCACATGCACCGCATTAAAAGTCAAAACAAGATGAATGGTGCCAGCAAAGTTGTGGTTCCGTTGAGCGTACAAACCTCGCACGCACCGAACTTTTATGCGAATGGTAGTGTTGGTGGTCACGTGACTATGAGACGGCCAGTTTCGCAGTTTTACCCACACCCGTACCAGTTTCACCCGGACCCCTACGCTGCAGGGACCGTCCCCTTTTACTATGGACCCTATTTAGAGGCCACGTCAAAGCCGCGTCGTGCCTGGCATTGAGTGGTGTAAAAAGTGCATATCAAATTATCATTTCTGTGCTATCGCTATTCTGTTTTTTTTTGTTAACCAATTGGAGAAACTACTGTCAAACAAACCGTTATTGTGTTTGCTCTGCTTTTTTACCAGACACAGAAAGCTTAATAAATGTGAGCTATCCATGGGGAGCTATAGATATTTTACAGCGTCCTACACAAACATTGTTGCTGGTTTATTATCCATTTGCACAAAACCATGGCGAAGCCAAACATAGAACTAAAGCTCAAAATGACTGCCTTGCGCTTCGAACTGCAGCAGCGGGCAAACGATTGACGGATCTTCGATTGATTTTTCCAAGCACGCTGGATCGTGGATGCCAGGAAACCTGCAAAATATTTGCTTCTGATTTTCTTCCCGTTGGAAACGAAGATGCGTACAGTCCACCGGATAATATATGCAGCTATAGCTGATTGATTGGTCATAGCAATTCTCAGCGCTGATTGGTTGGTCGTGAGCAACTCTCAGCGCCAGTTGGTTGGTCATAGCAATTCTTAGCGCTGATTGGTTGGTCATGAGCGATTCTCAGCGCTGATTGATTGGTCGTCACGTCATGTTGCATATATTTTCCAGAGATGGAATGTATATGGTCAAAAGACAACCAGCAAAGCAAATGACTTACTGATCAAATCCTTTGATTAAATCTGCCGCTCGCTCGGCAATAACGATCGCAGGCACGTTGGTGTTCGCTCCGAATGAGTCAGGCAGCACGGAAACGTCAACCACTCGAAGTCCTTTGACGCCGTGTACTCTGGTGAAATTCGGTTCGGTTTTCGGTTCATATCATGAACGGCATGATCACATTATGGAGCCTCTGTTGTGGTAGTTTCAATAGAGCGGTTTTGCACGTCATTTATTATCTGTTTTTAGATTCTGCGACTCAATGGGTTTGCAGACGTTGAAGGAAACTAGTTTCAACCATTATGTGGCAATTCAAAATTTGGCCCTAAGTGACTTGGCCCTACCTTTAAGTAACTCGGATCATTTTGCCAATTATTTTGAATTCCCGCGTCGTGCATGAAACTGTTGTTTGCCTATCCATGCGCGCATTGGAGTCTCGGGAGCAAAATAAAAGATCCTACCTGAGCTTGTTATCGACCACGGACGTTTTTGTGGACACACCCATGGCGCAAGTGCCATGCGGGTGATACAGGGTGTTTCCACGGCTTCGGATCAAGCACTCAAAGAACTGGTCCGTACCGGTGGTGATACCGAAACACGTTTCAAGGATCTCAATGTCAAACACTTCCGTAAGGTTAGCGCTCCTTGAAAACAACTTGTACACGTTACGTAGGCCTGAAATTGACAAAAAAACATAATCCTGCATTTCGACATACAAAGCAGAGAACGTCAGAGCACATTCCACGACAAAAACAAAACTGAGTTAATCCAGGACGATGAATACTATCATCAATTTTGTTAGGTTCTGCGACTGAATGCGTTTTTGCAGGTCTAAAAAGGAAACCAGTTTCAATTCTTATCTGGAAATTCAAAGCAGCCTAAGTGACCCGGCCCTACTTTGTTGACTCGGATCACTTTACCAATTTTGAATTCCCGCGTCGTGCATGCAACTGCTTGCTTTATCTATGAGCGCATTGAGTCTCCGGGACCAAATGTAATAGTTACATTTGTTTCCTCACTTCTCAAAACTTTTCAGCATTTGTCTTACTCCGTTCTATAATACAAACATTGTATGTGTACCTTTCATGAGAATCTGTTTGTCCACAGGGTCCGCGAGGTAGTTCGGCTGGATGATGGGGTGATCAAACGGATTCGGCGAACGCAACCGGACGTGGCCGGTGCTGCGCGGGTGTTGCAAAGCAGCTTGAATGGATAGCAGTGGTCGGTCACGCATGTAACGATAAGAGTCAAGGTAGCCCTGAACGTGGCAATGGTGAAAAGTGAACAGTGGCTAGGTTTAAGGAGGATTTTCGACACTTCGAACGCAACTTACATCGTAGGTTAAATTGAACAAGTAGGCGCCCTTGCCGCGTTTCAGTGGATCCGTGGCCATCAGATAATATTGAATGTCTGAACTGTAGGATTCCGGCAGTAATCCACTCGTTTCGTGGCCGACTAACAACAATGCTGGAAAGCTCATCAGGCCTGCAACAAGAGTGCAAAATTAGCTTTGAAAAGAACAGCGAGCTAAATTTTGCAATCACCGAGCATTTCGTTTTCTATCGAAAGAAACCGCAGTAAAAACGCAGACGTTCACGTTTCACTTCGTTCAGTTCTGTATCTTTTCAAGAAAAAGCAACAGATGACCAATACTAAGTTGCAACCCAGCTATTATGGATTTATTCAAACGTGTCCGGACTAAAATGACGTCATTTGCTTTAAAAACGCCCGTTTGTCAAAGTACAGGCACTAAAATGTCAGTTTGGTGTGACTGATTCGACATTCCCCATTTGTTTACGGGAAGAAATCGGCTAAACGGAAAGTCTGGTCTGCAGTAAACGGCAAGCGCATCTTTGGCGGCACATGACGTCATTTCAGTGGGACACGTTTAAAAAAATACAGTCCATCTGGAAAATATATGCAACATGACGTAATGACTAACCAATCAGCGCTGAGAATTTCTCATGACCAACCAATGAGCGCTGAGAACTGTTCATGACTAACCAATGAGCGCTGAGAATTGCTATGACCAACCAATCAGCTAGTTGCATATATTAGCGAGATGGACTGTAGGTCATACCAAAAGGAGCGACCAACCAGTGCCAAACAGCATGTACTCAATGAAGTGCATCGCAGCGCACGTCACGTGGAACGCGTGTGGGTCAATGTCGAGTATCGCTTTGCTGTCGTTGATCGCAACCAATTGCGACACTACAACATGATCTCTCAGGTTTTCACCAACCGCTGGCAGGTCGGACAGCGTGGCAATCTATAAAGTACAGTCTAAACTCAATCACATATCCAACTAATAGCTGACTGATTGCTGCATGCATTCTGTGCACGAATTGCGGAGTTCGGCTTGCACAGAATGCATGCATTTCACGTGACCACCAACCAATCAGCTGGTTGGATGTGTTATTGAGTTTCGACTGTGTAAAGGTATGCTGAGACACTGCAAAAGACTGAAAGATGAAATTGAAACGCAAAAACGACAACAAAACTACCGCATGTTTCGCCAGCTCTGTCTTGTTGCCGATGCCAGACAACTGCAGCAACTGCGGGCTGTTGATGGCGCCGCCCGCGACGATCACCTCCCCACGTGCGTAGGCGTCAAAGAATCTGCTTTTGTCTTTCGACCACGCGTAAGTGACGCCTTTCGCAATGACATTCGACACTGCGGTGCTGTCGGAGTTGGTGTGATGACTGAGTTTGATCTGCAAGCGATAGTGTTGTTGTTTTTGTTGGGAAGTTTCGGCGATGTTTTTAGCCAGGGCCAACCCAGAGAAGCGTACAGAACGCCGTCGATTAGGGCTTCCACCAAGTTTTCATGGTCATTAAGTGCCTATGCACCCCTCGGCGGGGCTCGATCCCCCGAACGCACAGACAACGCGTCTAGCGCGCTACCACCAGGCCACGAGTGTTTGAGTTTGTTTGGTTTTCCAATTGTCTGTTTCTTTGGTTCTCCAACTGAATGACCGCTCAACTTGCCTTGGTGACGTGCGCGCCAACCACAACGTGCAGGTTCGGTCGCCGCATCGCCGGGCGCAAGTATTTCAGAGCAGTCGATTGTCGACGGCCGGATTGGTCGATTCCGTATTGTGAGCGATGCCAGCCTAAAATCTCAGCAAACACAGATTCGTTGTACAGTTTTACTTTGTAAAACAAGAGAAACAAATGAATTGATAAAATAAAGTGAATGAATAATGAGACATTCTAGACTTCTAGTCTTCCATCAAAAAACATAAAAATTTAATTACGCATAAATACGATATGTGATGACGATACGTTTAAAGGATGTTTTTAACGGCCACTTCACAGAAAGTCTCGCTAGAAACAGACGTTTTTGGCGTTACCTGTGTGCTTGCCAGGTGCATTATAGTCGTCATCCGCTGGTATTCCTTTGTTTCTCACCACGTCAAGCACCGCATCCGACAACGGGGATCTGGGCGCTTGCACCACGTGAATTGGACCTCCGTGGCCGCGGTGCTCTTCATTGTAAATTAAGCGAATTCGATTTAAAAAATCGTACCCTCTTTTTAAGCTTCTTAGTTTTGCTTTTCAGGAGTTAATTATTCAAAACAGACATGTATGGCCATAGACCTGTTTACGGGCAAAAGCGAGGTAGAGTGAACCATCAGTTTTGGTTTTTGTTCCACCCAGACCAGGGTGCCAGGTGGTTTTGGGGCGCGATTTCAAAAGTAAATTGGTGGTGAGCCGCTTGGTGAGAAAGAGGCAAGTGGTCGATCTGGTTGCAGGACCCTCAGCCTTAGCCTTAACCTAAACATAAGCCTAAGCCAAGGCCTAAGGCTAAGCCTAAGCCTAAGCCTAATCCTAAACCTAAGCCTAAGCCTAAGCCTAAGCCTAAGCCTAAGCCTAAGCCTAAGCCTAAGCCTAAGCCTAAGCCTAAGCTTCTGCCTAAACCTAAGACTAAGCCTAAGCCTAAGTCCAAACCTAAGCCTAAGCCTAAGCCTAAGCCTAAGCCTAAGCCTAAACCTAAGTCCAAGCACAAGCCTAAGCCTCAGCCTAAGCCTAAGCCTAAACCTAAGTCTAAGCCTAAGCCTAAGCCTAAGCCTAAGCCTAAGCGTAAGCCTAAACCTAAGCCTAAGCCTAAGCCGAATCCTAAAAGTAAGCCTAAGCGTAAGCCTGAGCCTAAGCCTAAGCCTAAGCCTAAGCCTAAGCCAAAACTTCAGCCTAAACATAAGACTAAGCCGAAGCCTAAGCCTAAGTCCAAGCCTAAGCGTAAGCCTAAACCTAAGCCTAAGCCTAAGCCGAATCCTAAAAGTAAGCCTAAGCGTAAGCCTGAGCCTAAGCCTAAGCCTAAGCCTAAGCCTAAGCCAAAACTTTAGCCTAAACATAAGACTAAGCCTAAGCCTAAGCCTAAGCCTAAGCGTAAGCCTAAGCCTAAGCCTAAGCCTAAGCCTAAGCTTCTGCCTAAACGTAAGACTAAGCCTAAGCCTAAGTCTAAGTCTAAGCCTAAGCCTAAGCCTAAGCCTAAGCCTAAGCCTAAGCCTAAGCCTAAGCCTAAGCCTAAGCCTAAGCCTAAGCTCTGGTTCTAACCTTGATTGTCGCTAAACGTCACGTGCTCCATTTTCTTGAAATAAGGCCGCATCTCTTCGTACGACCAGCCGTCGCAACCGGGCATCTTCGCCCATCGGTCGTATTCGGACGGGTCGCCTCGATTGTAGAGCATAAAGTTCAGCATGCTTGTGCCGCCGAGCATTTTGCCGCGCGGTTGCAGAATTTTCTAAATGTGTGTTTTTTTATTCGATTTTTTGAAAACCTGTAGAATAACAGATTCGAGCGTGATTAGATTGACCGCAAGAAGAAAAAATTCGAGTTCGATTCAAACACTAATCGTTTCATTGGTGTAAAAATTCCAAAGTTGATTTTTAAGCGCGATTTTGGTTCTCTCCCTAGCCCCAACGATTTTTAATACAGAAAGAAATATGATACCGTATTACCCCCATTAAACCCCCCCCCCCACCATTAATCCCCCCCCCCCCACCAATAAACCCCCACCCCCCCCCCCCCACCAGTTTCCGAATAATCCCCCCCCCCACAAATAATCCCCCATGGGGGATTATTGGAGACCTGTTTGAAACACATACCCAGCGAATTCAGTGGCTGGTTGCAGTGAAAATGATGAAATTGTGCTACCAAAGGCCCCAAATGGGTGAGTTAATAGTAATTTCATTACAAAAGGCTGTTATAAAAGGAAATTTCTATGTAGAGTAGAAGTTTCTGCGACTTTCTTGCCTGCCATGCAATGTATTTTTGCTATTTTTCAACAAACCCCCACCCCTAGATTTTTTTTGTAAATAAACCCCCCCCCACCAATAATCCCCCCCCACCAATAAACCCCCACCCCTAAAAGTCGCTGACGTATTAATCCCCCATGGGGGTTTATTGGGGGTAATACGGTAGATAGTAATGGTAATTACTTTATCGATCGATCCTCTTCTAAATCATTCTAGGGCGCGAAGAGAACAGCTAAAAAGATCGTAATTTCACGGGAATTTTCCAAAACCACACTGAATTAATCAACCGAAAGCCCGACCTATACCGAGTCCCAGACGTGCCGTGCGATGTTGTTCTGCGGCTCGGTGCGGTACTGCCAGTCGACCTCCGTCTGCAGCAGGTACGGCACGGCGGCCGGGATGTGCGCGTACGGTATGCCGTGCTCCTCCAGTTCGCCCGCCTCCAACAGCAGTACGGTCGCGGTGGCGTTCTCGGACAAGCGCGCCGCGAGCACAGCGCCCGCGCTGCCGCCGCCCACTGACGCAAAATCGTGTGACGTTGGTTGCAGCGGAGAGTCGGACGTTTTCTACAGTCGAACTCTAAATTATAGCCAATCAGCGTCGTTGTGTCGGTCATGGTCACGTGATCATGCATGCTTTCTGTGCAGAGATTGCTGTGGGGCGGAGTTTGGTTTGCACAGAATGTATGCGTGCACGAGGCCACCAACCAATCAGCTGATAGCCTTTAGAGTTCGACTGTGTAAACTGACAATTGACAACATGTAGACCCAGAAGCCCCCGTGCAGATAATAAATCTATCAAAAGCAACAAAAATGGGAGTCAGGTCAAATCAGAGCTTGTTCGACCGCACAGCTGTTTGTGCTTCTGAAAATCTTTCTCCATCGGCATCAACATCTGCAGTATTTTTTGGCGGCACTTTTTTTGAAAAATTCTCCGTATCCATTGCGCACTTTGTATAGCTCATTAAAAGTGTGGAATTAGGTTGTTTTTTTAAAATTTAACAAACCAATGATGTAATCGTATTCTTTTCGTAAATCCTTCGGAGTTTTCGTCAACGTGTAAATGTGATAGAAATAATAATAGCACAGCGCGATACTGATGCCCAATGCCAGTTCGACCACGTGTCTCAGTTCCATTTGTAAAATTTTCAATCTGAAAATTTGAAATTCAAATTGCACAAAAACTTTTTTGCTTTATTTTGCTTCATGGCTTTTCCTCATGCAGAGAATCACGAAATTGAATTGAACTTTTGACGGCCATGAACAATGAATGTTGTTGATTTTGTCAAAAAATTGAACCATGTGGGGCAATGGAAGAAAGCAAATAACTGCATTTGAAAGAAATTTTATATCAACAGGATTTTATATCCATTTTTGGGCAATCAACCAGGTGTAAACTAGTAGTGTCGAGTTTTTTGTTTCAAACTTCGTTCGATTCGAGATAAATCAAGACGGTATGTCATGTCGTGTTGAATTTGCGGGACATGTCAAACTGACAAGACTTCAAACACAAACGATTGTCGCGTTGTTGTTATGATTCCATGTGGTCAGGGTGTAAAAAAATACGGAAATCGCGTGAAAAAAGGTCCGAAAAGAAAATACACCCGAAAAGGGATTTTTTACCGATATCGTGCGTGGTGGTGAGATTGAAAAACTTACATATACACACAAACACAGTTTACATTTTTATCAGTGATTCAGTTTCAGACAACATAACGGTCTTATATGAATGATATTCCGAATTCACTTTGTTTATTCCGTCGTTACGCCACGCATTGTTTCGAATGAATTTAGGTTGATTAATGCGCTGGTTGACGTTGAATAACTTGATTTTATTTGGGTTTTTTTAACGTAACGACGAAATTAAAAAGAAATTTGTCACTGTGATTGCATAAATATAACGTAAAATATGTAGTAAACTTAATCAGAACAGGAAAAGGATACAGGAAAAGGAAAAAAGGAACAGATACGTGTGAACAAAAAACGTTTTTCTCATTTTCTCACGTATATGAGCAAAAACATAAAAATCCAAAAATTACGAGAAATATGTTCGTTAAAAATACTGACGTTATCATGTATTTGAGCAAAAAACATACAAAAAACCCATCGACATAAATTTTTTAACATGAGCTTTATCGAACGTTCGACAAAAACTTCTCTCTCCGCGTTTTTAAAATCAGTGAACCCGCTTCAAAAGGACTGGAAACTAACCAAAGTAGCTTGGATAAAAATTATTTTTGCAAAAATGATCAACCGCCATATTTCAACAAGTCAGCAGCTCGTTCTGCAATCGCCATTACGGGAGCATTTGGATTTCCGCCAAAAGAGTCCGGCAATATTGAGAGATCGACCACTCGGAGACCAGAAACTCCGTGTACCCTAAAAAATCAATCAAGAAGGACTGCCCTTCTTTTCTAAAATCCGCTTCAAGTAAAACACGCTCGTTGTCGGACATTGCTTAAACTTACCTAATCCAAATCTTAATCCTAAAGCCTAAAGCTAATAATAGGTAATTATTGGTGATTTGATGTGATAATTATTGTGTTAATTGGAGTTCTGTACCTACATGTATATAACCACACTAATCCAGTATTCTGGGTCTCTCGATAAACGACTGAACGAGGACCACGAGATCGTTTGTGGTGAGCCCGACGTGACCGATCATCGTCACCTTCTGTGGAGTCAGATACGTTGCTGATCGTCTGTTCTTAGTCGCTTTATGCCCCGTGAGGTGCGACTATTCGTTATCAATGGCTCGGCGTCCAAATCAACAAAAGAGGCAAATCGTCTATCGACAGGAAGAGTTCGACAGATACGACTTGTTCTATTTCTCCGACTACTTCCAAAGTCCGGAGCCCGTCCACAGAGCCGCTGACCGATACATGACGCATTATTTTTACGGCCCGACGGTTTCAAGCGAGCAAAGGCGTCGTCTGTTCAGCATTCCGTTGCCGCAGCTTGTGTTATGGCTTTTGCCGAAGATGATGACAGCCGAAGAGCCGCATGTGAAACAACAGGCGGTTGAGATTCCTGTGGAAGGAGTCCTGCAAAATTCATCCAATCAAAGCGGCCCGATGCAAGGAAGTGCGCAAGAGAAGAATAAACGGAGCAACGCAGAAGAACGCCGAGAAGTTGAAAAACATCGAGAAGCAAGCAAAGAAGCGCCGATGATGCAAGAAGAAAAGCTCGTGATTCGTTTGAAAACTGAAGACGCGATGCACGACTATGAAGTGAAAACAACAGCCGAAAGGAGTCGAGAGGTTGTGCCGATCGAGGCAGCAGCGCCATCAAGTGTCATCAAAGTCAAGGCGTGTGTCGTTGACGAAGTCGCACCAACACGTCGCGTGTTCTACAGAGTTGGCTTCGTGCCGATGACGCCGATGAACCAGCAGCACCAGCAGCAACCGTCCTGCCGGTCAATTGGGCTGTGCTGTCGTGATGTTCTTCCGTCGAAGGCGTCGCAAGATGTTGAAATGCGCAACGATCCGAAGCGTCTACGCCACCAATTGCTCGGTCGTCATGTGCGCTGTTCCGGCGTCCGCTCTCCCTCAGTGTCGTCCATCGTGTGCCATTCACAATGCTGGCTCGTCACGATGATGTTTGGTCGACGTGTGCGTTCGTCAGCATTCCGATCACCAAGTGATAAAATGCATGCCAAGAACGACCTGATGCCGCCGTGAACTTGTGATATCTCTACTTTTTCTTCTGTTGTTAGGGGGAAGAAGCTAATAATAGGTAATTATTATTGATGTGATAATTATTGTGTTAATTGGAGTTCTGTACCTATATAACCATACTAATCCAGTATTCTGGGTCTCTCGATAAACGACTGAACGAGGACCACAAGATCGTTCGTCTAATTTTAAGCCAAACCTGATCCTAACTTAAGCCATGCCTTTTCAAGAAGGATGATGTCAGAACAAATGCGTACCAGCGTTTCCCAGACCCTCGATTGCTCAGCAAAAGTTTCCCGTGCGGCTCTTATAAACAAATCGCACAGTCACACAGTTATTCCCGTTTAGTGGGATACCTTGTTTGCTCTGTACTGACGAAAAGCTCGACTCCAGCTTTGCACATGGTGTCGAAGGCACGGGTACGAGCAACGGGTACACCATTATAGCTGACCTCAATCGATTATCGACGACGGACGTTCGCCAGTCGTTGCCCATTGCACAAGTCCCGTGCGGGTGATAGACGGTCACCGTTCTGCGCGCCAGCAGACAGTCGAAATATTCCTCTGTACCCGGTCGCGTCCAGTTGACGCCGCCCGTTCGACAGCGATCCATTATTTGCAGATTATATTTGTCGGTCAACCCGGTGCTGTTCGCAAACAACTCGTACAGGTTTCGAACGCCTGGAATAATGTACCCGTGCTTGGAGCATTGACCCGTGCGACGGTGTGGAGAACCGAACCACGTTTGTAGAGTGCCATGCCTGACGTCATCCCCGTGGCTGGTGGTAGCGCGTTTCACTGTCTGTGGGTTCGGGGGATCGAGGGGTGTATAGGCACTTAATGACAGACGAAAACTCGATGGGCACCCTATTCGACGGCGTTCTGTACGCTTCTCTGGGTTAGCCCCGGCTAAAAAACATCGCCTTTTATCCGCAACAACAACAACATGCGCAGATTTGCGGTAAGTGCACACCCCGTTACCATGCACCGTCAGACGGGTATGCTTTGGAGTGTTTCAACAGGAAAAATGTTGCGCTTTCGTAATCAGCAGTCTTTTTCTATTCAACGCATCTGTCATTGCGCTGCCAACGAGGATAGTCTAACAGCCTGCATCCGTTATATGTAGTTGTCGCTGGAGTTTTTATTCGAAAAGCATAATGCGGTGAATCCTTTTGCTTCATCGAAACACCCACCACACACAGTACACCTGTTTTAAAAACGGCTCTATCGAGCGGATCGTGCAAGTAGTTCGGTTGAATGATCGGCTGCTGCAACGGGTTCGGCGACCGTGGGCGCACCCAACCGACCGAGCGTGGGTGCTGCAGGACTGCGGTGATGCCGAACAGCGACTGCTCACCGATGTCGCGGTACGAGTTTAGGTAGAACTGGAATGGTTTGCGAAATCACTACTGTTTTTGCACTGAAACAAACCTTGAGGCGATGGAGATGCTCTGCTACAGTAATACTAATCGGTCTTTGTTCCCCTCACTGTGTCTGTGAGCATACCAATGTTTTCGCTCACTCAAAGCGTCTAGCGCTGATTGTCCGGCAAGCAATCAGAGCACTTCTAATTCATACTCAGCTACAGTGCCAGCCATAATTAATGCGCAACGTGGCAACCGAGCTCGATCGAGCTCCACAGCAGGCAGCCCTGTGTATTTGATAGACTTTGTGTGCGGCAAGACTGCGAGCTCCATCGAGCTCGATGACGCTCAAACTGTGCATTAATTATGGCTGGCACCGTATCAGTTACGCGAAATTGCATTCTAAACAGAATCTGACGTTTTTGGTAAACGCCAACACCGGCGCCAGCGTTTTCAGACGCGCCAGATTGGGTTTTGAAACACACCGGACGAACACTCCGATGGCGTTTTCAAACGCCGAACACAAACAACATCATTTTCTGCCTGTCTATTTCTCTCATTCCCACCTCGTGAGTGGCGTTCAGTAGATAGGCGCTTGCGCCACGTTGCAGCGGATCGGTGGCCATGCAATAATACTGCATGTCTGAGCGGTATCCATCCGGCAACAGGCCGGTCGTCTCATGCGCCATCAGCAGCATGCCGGGCATTGCGATCACGCCTGGAAATATGGAGTGCAGCTTGCTGATTGGCTGAGTGTTTGAATCATTGTGAGCTTGAGTTAATCAATTCGATATACATACCAAACCGATCATGCGCACTGTGAACAAATCGACGTTTTTTTTCTGGGCCGAAAATGTTCGCTCGCAAAACGGCAGTGCATTTTAATGCTTAAAAGCAAAAAAATTAAGTGCATTGCTGGCGAACGTTTTGTTGCTTCCTTCATTTGAAGAAATCTCTATTTTGCTGACCAGCTGGCTTCTAAACGCCCGTAGAGTTTTTGCGTGAACAATGGAATTCCCATGAGTGCTCCACAGGCATATCGCAGGAATTCCGCTGTTATATTCTGATCATACCAGTGCCGTGTGTGTGCGCGGTTGGGCGTGGTGCGGTACCCCGCAAATGGATTTGCCGCAAGTGTCCGCACCCGTGGTACCCCACCACACCGTCGGCCCGAATTCATGCTGTTACAGCGGAATTCCTATGATTCTAATGCATAATTTGCTAGATACCCACGTGCCGAACGATATAATCGATATATTCCACCTTTCACTCATCCTGTATGAACATTTCATTGCAAACTCATTCTCCAAACTGCCCACCAGTGCCGTATATGAAGTACTCAAGTGCGTGCTGCACCAGATTGTACCACCGGAACGCCCACGGGTCGATGTTCAGTATCGCGTTGCTGTCATTCAGCAGGACAACCAGATTGATCAGCGGGTGGTCTCGAAGATTCTCGCCGACTGCAGGCAGGTCGACCACTGAGCGAATCTGAGGTTTTGGAAAAAGGAAAACATTTCATTTCGCAATACCATGCCCTAATCGACTGTATTTCAGCAATATTTTACCACAACAAATTCAGTGCGCATGCTTGTATTCTTGATGATGCTTGTGGAAATGTTGAATGAAGTGAATAGTTGAATAGTGCTCTATACTGGTGATGACATTCGCGTTTACATTTTCGCTTTGAATTCCGACCCGGATAGCATTATTGATTGACCGTGTATTCAATAAATACCACGTGTTTGCTGTCAATCTTCAACTTTCAAAACAAAACGTCAAAAAGATCAAAAGCAAAAAGGTGCAAGGCAAGTCGTGCTCCACTATCCCACTCAACAAACTGTGCACTGAAACTGGTCCGCATGCAAATTGTTGATCTGTTGAACAGAACGAACATTCGAACGGTGATTTTACAGTCGAACTCTGAGTCGAACCCCTAGCGCACGATGGTGACAACAGAGATCCAGTGTACCAACAGTAAATCTCTGGTCTGTAGGTATTTCTGTTGAGATCTGTCTTTCCTTTGAGGGTTCACAGTAAATCCACCTGCAGCTTCTCCAACCGCTTGCGCGCGCCAATGCCGGACAATGCCAACAGCTGTGGCGTGTTGATTGCCCCGGCCGACAAAAGCACCTCCCGTTTCGCCTGCGCATGATGCACTCGCCCGTCGCCCGACCACGCGTAGTCCACTCCGGTTGCATGAATGTTGCGCGACTGTGAGTAGTGATTACTCCGGTTTGTTGTCGCGTTGTTCAGCGACTCAGATGTTGGCACGAATCGAACCTGGAAAGAGGGGCGTTCATGAATGAATATTTAGTGACCGCGTAGCTATGTTATGATACAGTTACGCGTCACCGAATAAAACTCACCACTGGATGTTATTGGTGATGTTAAGCAGTGGTTGGAATGGCACGTTCATACTGACGGGGCTCGTCACGTCATGTCAGGTCTTGTGATTTAGCATACTGCCGTTCATACAGACGTTTGTACAGCACGGCACGTCAGGTCTCGTGTTAATGCATACTACCGTTCATGAAGACGTGCCTTTGACGTACGTCAGCATACGTCAGTATGAACAGGCCTTTACAGCACGAATAAATTTTAACGAACCAAGAGTCACTCAACGGTGGAGAACGTGTAGTCCATTTAGGTCAGCAGATCTGATTGTTACATATAGTCGTCCTGGATAATTTGTAGTATTAGCTGATTGGCTGGCGGTTTTGCCTGAATGTCAAGTTCAAAAAAAGAAATTTAATCTTTTTTATAGTTTTTGATTTTTGATGTGCGAGCATTTGTGAAGCAAATGGTCTTTTGCGGCCGAAGTATAGCGGCCTGAAGGATTGCGGCCTGGACGATAGCGGCCGGAGCATCGCGGCCTGGACAATCGCGGCCTGGAAGATTGCGGCCCGGGGCGATTGCGGCTTGGAAGGATTGCGGTCTGGGACAATTGCGGTGCGGGACGATAGCGGCCGGAGCATCGCGGCCTGGACAATCGCGGCCTGGAAGATTGCGGCCCGGGGCGATTGCGGCTTGGGAGGATTGCGGCCTGGGACAATTGCGGTGCGGGACGATTGCGGCCGAAGTATAACGGCCTGGACGATAGCGGCCGGAGCATCGCGGCCTGGACAATAGCGGCCTGGACAATAGCGGCCTGGAAGATTGCGGCCTGGGACAATTGCGGCCCGGGACGATTGCGGCCCACGATGTTTTCATGCTTTATCACCTTTTCAGATCAAATTCTGGGGGGATGGGGAGGGGGCTGCCCCCCAAAAAAAATTTCGAATCTATCTCTATCTGGGCACGGCGACAAGGAAAGTTGAGAATGGAAAATTTCAATTTTGGGTTCGAAAAAAAAATAATTACTAATCAATAAACAAGAAGACAACTTTTTTGGAAAAAAATGAAAACTCGTGTGCGAGCATAACAATAGGAATAATATAACCAGTTGCGTGCGACAAAGACAATGACAAAGCACCAACATTTCGTGGGCCGCAATCGTCCCAGGCCGCAATCGTCCCTGGTCGCAATGGTCCCTGGCCGCAATCGTCCCTGGCCGCAATCGTCCCTGGCCGCAATCCTTCAGGCCGCGATCCTTCATGCCGCAATCGTCCTAGGCCGCGATCCTACAGGCCGCTATCCTTCAGGCCGAGATGCTTCGGCCGCAATGCTTCGGCCTCTATCTAATGGGCCGCAATCGAACGCACACCTTTGTGAAAGCGAACAGTTGGAATTTGAGTTCGAAAATTAATGCAAAACCTTGTTTCTGATTTGGGAGGCACAGAAAAATAAAAAGCATCAGTTTTGCTGTTCCATGTCTGCCAAACTGGCTCCGCAGCCATTTACAAATTTTCAAGGATGAGCAGAGGAGAAATATGATCTGGACAGTGGATCCTGGTCGCCGCCGTCGTCGTCGTTGCAAAACCAAAAATTCCGCTATCAAAACTGCTGCTTTTTATTTTTCTGTGTCTCCCAAATCAGAAACAAGGTTTTACACTAATTTCCAAACTCATGGGCCACAATCGTCCCGCGCCGCAATTGTCCCAGGCCGCAATCCTTTCAGGCCACAATCCTCCCAGGCCGAAATCGTTCCGGGCCGCAATCTTCCAGGCCGCTTTTGTCCAGGCCGCGATGCTCCGGACGCTATCGTCCAGGCCGCTATACTTCGGCCGCAATCGTCCCGCGCCGCAATTGTCCCAGTCCGCAATCCTCCCAGACCGCAATCCTCCCAGGCCGCAATCGCCCCGGCCCGCAATCTTCCAGGCCGCGATTGTCCAGGCCGCGATGCTCCGGCCGCTATCGTCCAGGCCGCAATCCTTCAGGCCGCTATACTTCGGCCGCAAAAGACCATTTGCCTCACAAATGCTCGCACATCAAAAATCAAAAAAAACCAAAAAAAAGATTAAATTTCTTTTTTGAACTTGACATTCAGGCAAAACCACCAGCCAATCAGCTAATACTACAAATTATCCAGGTCGACTACCGTATTACCTCTAATAAACCCCCATGGGGGTTTATTTCTTCAGCGACTTCTGGGGGTGGGGGTTTATTTTTTTGGGGGGGGGGCTTTATTTTTGGGGGGGGGGTTTATTTGGAAACCATTTTTAGGAGTGGGCAAAATGGCAAAAATACCTTCCATGGCAGGAAGGAAGTCGCAGAAACTTCTACTCTACATAGAAATTTCCTTTTACAACAGCCTTTTGTAATGAAATTACCATTAACTCATCCATTTGGGGCCTTTGGTAGCACAATTTCATCATTTTCACTGCAACCAGCCACTGAATTCGCTGGGTATGTGTTTCAAACAGGTTTCAATAATCCCCCATGGGGGTTTATTTTTGGGGGGGTTTAATTTTGGGGGGGGGTTTAATAGAGGTAATACGGTATATGTGCAGTATGTTATTCTGAGCATTTTTTGAACAAAAACGCTGCGCAAAAAAGTCATACCAAGAAGAATCCTGCCAACTTGATGTGCTTATTTCGGGCAATCTTCTCGCGAAATAAGCATTCCATCTTAGTATAGCAGTCTTGGTTTGGCCTTTTTGCCAGAGAACAACGTGAACACCTTGATGACGTGCGCGCCTAGCACGACGTGCAGGTTCGGTCGGTGCATCGCGGGCCGCAGATATTTCAGTGCGGTCGACTGTCTCCGGCCTGCGGCGTCGATGTTGAACTGCATACGGTGCCAGCCTGTGAAACAGTTTTGATGGCGTTGTTTTTTCAAGGTTTCATGACGAATGAGAATTGATCGTCTGACAGCAACACAAATCAAAATCATCAACAGTGCGTCAAAAAATAAACGCAACACCGCTTGACATTTCTATTCACAGTTTTCTTCTCAGTAGTGAAATGCTGAGCAGCAAAAACAGCAACCGAACGATTCAATACTTACGATACGCTGATTGGCTGTATTATACCAGACAGACCATAATCAGTGTTTTATTCAAGTCACTGAGAAACAAGAATGTTACTAAATCTCACCATGATGGCAGATGCTACCGTCGGTAAAATAGCATCACGGTGACATTCCTGGTATGACTTTTTCCCCAGTGATTCAAACAACTAATCAGCTTGTCCACAAAAAAACTGTTGAACTTCCCATACCAACCAACCAGTGTGATTGCCAGGCGTGTTGTAGTCTTCGTTCGTGTGCATTCCTTTTTCGCTTGCCGCGTTCATGACCGCCTCGGAAAGCGGGGCCAGCGGTGCCTGCACCACATGGATCGGCCCATCGTGACCGCGGTCTGCGTTTTGTATTTTTTTGTTTTGTATTTTTTTTCAGTCGGGGCACGCAAAGGCACAAGGGCCATATTTTGAATTGCCGCCATCAAGCATGAAACTGCCGTCTCTTATATCTACGTATTCCGTGCAGTCGCAGGACTAAAAACGAGAACAAAAAAGCAGAGACCGCTCTCCCTACTAGGATCGCGCGTGAACGTGGCCGTCTCCAGCTTTTTCAGATACGGTAGCATTTCGTTGTAAGACCAGCCGTCACAGCCGGGCCTGCTCGCCCATCGGTCGTATTCGGACGGGCCGCCGCGGTTGTAGATCATGAAGTTCAGCATGCTCGAGCCGCCCAGCATTTTGCCGCGTGGCTGTAGCACTTTCTGGAAAGGCGCAAAACATTTGTTTATTATTATATTTGAAGCACACGCCCCCACCGATTCTGGAACCCGAGGTAGCAAACTCCGGTTGATTAGCGAAACAAATACCCTCGCCACGTGAGGGGGATTATGTTAATTTTTATTTTCATTTAATTCCGCGAAACCAACCACGCCGGAAGACGCTCCGGTAAAACTGTGAGCACCGATAAAACATACGGCACCCCCAAAATATTGACAATAGAAGTCTTCTTGCGAAAGAGATTGATTGATTTTTTTTCTGAAAATCGCTTCGATGAGGTTGTTTTGTTTCGCTCCCAAATCAGTCGCCAGGCTAGCTTGCGTTCCCATGACCGCACGGACTAATCTTGACAAATTGTTCTATTGTTACGCTGTTCAAACACAAACACACTGGCACGTGTATTGTGTGTGCAGTGTAACTATCGGTTGTGCAGCAAGTCCCTGTGCACGAAACAGATGACTTTGATTTAGCATATTCCATTGAATGATATTTCACTTTCAAGTGGATGATATATTCGTCTTTTTAAACTAGCCGGTCGCTCCGTTTGGCTCCGGTCTCAATCGGGCCAATGTCAACCATTCAAGTTCGAGTATCACTCAACTTCTGAACTGATCAAGATCTGAACAGCTCGCAAAAGAATAATATTCAGTAGTAACTAAATCACTTTGATACTCCCCCTTATAGTACTTGTTGATTCATGCGTCGACAGTATATTCATTCGTGCCACGAAACATCAGCTGCGTTTATGTTTTTTTTGCTTCACACCAACGCGCGGTGTTCTCACGTATTTTGGATGCGATGCCACTACCGTATTACCTCTATTAACCCCCCCCCCAAAATTAACCCCCCCCCCAAAAATGAACCCCCACCCCCTCGACAAGTTTCCAAATAATCCCCCCCAAAAAATAATCCCCCATGGGGGATTATTGGAAACCTGTTTGAAACACATACCCAGCGAATTCAGTGGCTGGTTGCAGTGAAAATGATGAAATTGTGCTACCAAAGGCCCCAAATGGATGAGTTAATGGTAATTTCATTACAAAAGGCTGTTGTAAAAGGAAATTTCTATGTAGAGTAGAAGTTTCTACGACTTCCTTCCTGCCATGGAAGGTATTTTTGCCATTTTGCCCACCCCTAAAAATGGTTTCCAAATAAACTTCAAGTAGCGAGAGAGTGGCGATTTACTGGACTGGAGAACAACCAAGATTACAGGAAAAGGATCACATTATATAGGAAATCACGGATAATTACACACAATTACAGCTAGATAATTACGATAATCGCCCATCATCAACTATAAACCCCCCAAAAATAAACCCCACCCCCAGAAGTCGCTGGGTAATACGGTATTATACAAAAGTGTGTACCACAATGTCAACAAACTCTTGTTTCTTGTGTCTGACGTTTTTTTGTAGCACTAGAGAAAACGTAATCACCTTTGTGTTGTGCAAAGCGTGCGCACTAAAGAAAACGTAATCACCTTTGTGTTGTGCAAAGCGTGCGCTGAAAAAAATTAACTATCCAAGATACTGACCAAGTCGGTCAGCATCTTGCAAGCGTTTTTTTGTTTCAGTGTGTTTTAAAAAGATTGCAGCCGCAGAAAGTTGCACGACTGGCATGTTGCCGCTCCCAAATTAGTTGCTAGGCTAGCTGGCTTTCCCACGACCGCACGGACTAGTTTCGACAAATTGTTCTATTGTTACGCAGTTCAAAAACAAACACACTGGCACGTGTATTATGTCGGGTGACTGTCGGTTGTGCAGCATGTCCCTGTGCACGAAGCAGATGATCCCGATTTTGCGTTTTTCATTGAATGATATTTCAAGTGCGATATTTTCGTCTCATATCGGCCCGGACTCCGTTTGGCGGCTTCGGTCTCAATCGGCCCAGTCTCAAACGTTCAAGTTCGAATGTCACTCAACTTGTAGTGTCACTGTCCTGTTTCTAGCGCAGGTGTAGGACGTCTGTCTACCGTTCTGTAGGTGGAAAGTTCGAACCTCGCTGTGGACAGGCACACACGTGGAGAGACAGAAAAAAGAACATCTGATGGTCTAAAACTCTAATGAGCCAAGGGTATATTGGGCTCGAGACAGTATTTTCCCTCGTTTCCGCCGGAGTTTAGTAGCTCAGGGTCAGGGTTTTTGGAACCGGTGCGATATGAAAAAAACTTCTGAACTGATCAAGATCTGAACAGCTCGCCAAAGAATATTGATTTAGTAGTAAAGTATCACTTCAGTTATCGTATTTCCTAGTGCTGTTTATTCACACGTCGAGATATCGTATTCATTCGTGCCACGAAACATCAGCTGCGTTCATGTCTTCTTTCCTTACATCAGTGTTTCATCTCACGTGTTTTGGATGCGATGCCACTATTACACGTACATCGTCGTTTCATGCAATCGAGACGAAGCGCAGTGATGTTGCTTGCATGTGTGACAAGCCGCACAGCTGAAAAACCGGAACGCGCGCGCTGTTTCACGGCGGAACATAGTCCGCATATCAATCAAATTTTAATTTAGTTTTGTGTGAAAGAGTGCTATTTAGATGTCGTGTGGAAAATCTCATGATCACGCATTAGATTACGTTTTTGTTGTTGATTATGATCATGATCAAATTGCCAACTCAGCTGCGAAACAGCCGTTCTCTATATGTACAGGGTGATCCAAAAAAACTACACGATAAGAATCGGCTCTGGCTCGCCAACGGGTGGATCGTTTGGACTGAAATTTTAACAAAGTATCACAAAAAGCTTTTTGTTTGTGTGTTAAAATTTCAGACGAAATGCTCACTGTATTGAATGCGAAATGAAATAGTGTAAACATAAAAATTGACTTTTTGCGCCAAACACAGCACGGTGCGTCTAGCGCACGTCCTCCACTCAGCAACATTGTTTTTTTTTCAATATTTTCGTTGAGAACTTGCACATGAAACTCAACAGTCTGTTGAGCGTTGACCTGATGTTTTGTTATGTAAAAAACAGCAAAGCGCAGCATTCAAAATGATAGTGAACAGTGATAACACGCCGGCTGCGGTGATACCGTATTACCCCCAATAAACCCCCATGGGGGATTAATACGTCAGCGACTTTTAGGGGTGGGGGTTTATTGGTGGGGGGGGGATTAATGGTGGGGGGGGGGGTTTAATGGGGGTAATACGGTATATGGTATATGTCAGTGTGCTTGTTTCTCTGACTGTGCAACCACAATAGTGTTGCAACAGAGTGCACTGTCTTCAGACTAGGACTCTACCACAATGCACCAAAATGCTGCCGCTGCAAAGGCGTCAATTGCCGCACCAAGTGGTGTTTTTAACGCCAACTGAATTTTTAAAACGCCAATGACAACGCCAGCTGTTTTGCAGTGGCGGAATTCGAGTGCCAGTCCACAATCAGCTGTTCTTACTTCTTAAGGCCCGTTTATACCCGACGTATGCGCATACGGCACAGCACGTCACGTCACATTAGGTCCCGTGTTATTGCACATTGCCGTTCACACCTGACGTACGTCGACGTACGTCTGCATACGTCAGGTATAAACGGGCCTTAAGAACAGCTGATTGTGAATTAAACCGGCCCCTTAATTCAAGCACAAAAAAACGAAAACAAACGAAAAAACGAAAACATCCAAATACCGCCGAAAAAAACAAGGAAACAAAACCTGATCGTAAATATCAAGCGCAGCGTTTCTCTGCGGCTCCGTGCGGTACTGCCAGTCGACGTAGGTCTGCCACAAATATGGCACCATCGCTGGCACGTGCGCCCACCATATGACGTCCTCTTCGGCGACGCCGGCCTCCAGCAGTAAAACGGTCACCGCGGGATTCTCGGACAGACGGGCGGCCAACACCGCGCCCGCGCTGCCCGCACCGACTGGAAATGAATGACAGTTGTTGCTGCTTTCCTGTATAATAATGCTGAAAATCAAATGGTTATTGGTTTTAAACTGCGGTTCACACAACGGCTATCATCCCTCTGTTGGTTCGCTCTGTTCTGCGACTCGATGCGTGCAATTCATGATTGACGCGGGAATTCAAAGTTGATGTTGTGATTCGTGTCCCTGAGATGAGGTTGAATTGCTCGAGCCATTTTGAATTGAGCCATCAAGGCATGAAACTACTTTCTTTTCGACGTCTGTAAACGCAAGTCGCAATACCAAACGAAAAGAATAAAATAAGAGCGTCCGTTTTTCAACCACTCAAAACACCCATCTTCTGCGACTTTGTCAATCTCCAGTTTTCCACTTCGACTGTAGCCAATTTTTGACACACAGAACTGAGAAAAATTACCAAAAATGACCAAAAAACTCAACAAATCTGTTGAGTGACCGCTGTTTGCTGGACATAAACAGTAGTTTAGACATCACATTCGTTGAGTTTCTCGAAAAAAATGACCAATACCAATGATGTAATCGTAATTTTCCAACAACTCTTTCGGGGTCTTGATAAGCGTTGTCGTCCAGTTCAGATACAGCAGCACCAGCGACACCACAACTGCCACGGCCAAAATGATTTTTCGCCCACTCGGAAACTCGCATTGGAAAAAACGCATTTTCTTATTGGGCTTGGCCTTTTTTCTCCTGAAAACTGAAGAACAAGTGTTATGAACAGTTGACAATAATGGATGTTCAGATCATCCAGAGCGTTTGAACTGATAATGATGTGACAGCAAATTATTAAACAAAACGACTTTGAAAAATCAAGCGATTTCAAGTCGGTTTCATCTGTATTTTTGGGAAATTGTGAAATGATATTCCACAATTTTGCTAAATTGTCCACAAAATGTTTATCGGCGATTTATCAACTGACTGGCCTTCAATTCTGTTTGAATTGAAGCTGCACTCATTGAACTAAAATTCCACCGGCCAATCAGTGGATGCTTGATAGTTTTTTCGAGTTGATCATCTTTTTGATCATGAACTTTTTTCTTGATGACTGCGAAAAACGCTCTCCACGATTATTGTACAGAAATATTCTGAAATTTACACACGCAAGAGAATTTTTACCGCCAGACACTGCATGTAATCCGAAATGCATTGTCGGTAGATGATCATTTTCTAGATTCTCTTGATTCTATATTTGATTTTGGCGCAAAAACTAGAGGAAATTGAGAACCGTGTGTTTTTTCGGCAAATAGATTTTACGCACGTGTTCAATAAAAATAGACATGAGACAAAACGTTAGAAGTTTGGAAAAATATGTGGTGTGAAATTTATAATCGGTGACGACTCCGCCTCCGCAGCAACGCCTGCGCAGAAAGCATATGTGTCACGTGATCACCAACCAATCAGCTATAGTTGCATATGATATCGGAATCAATTGTGGCTTGACTTCAATTTTTTATGATTATTGGCTATTGGGCCACACATTGACAGCTCCACCGGCATACTACGAATTAAAAAATTAAAATAATAGTTTTTTCCCTCTTCGAAATTACAGACTTCGACAAAAATTCGAATAATGCGCATCAGAACAACGCAGTGTTTTTGTTTTTCTGTTTCGGTCATTTTAATTGTCATTCGTTCACAAAAAAACGAGATTTATTGAATTTGAAATCGTTATCCCGAAAATTTGCGAATCAAAAAATTTGCGCAACATATCAACCGTTTTTTGCGGTATCTTTCTTTCACGGGGTCGGGCAGGACACTTTAAAAAAACGAGTTTTCTTTGACAGTGGCTAAAACTATAATGCTGTGTTTTACATTAGAAAAGCAACCACAATGGTCGCAAGTTACAGTTGCTGTTAGTAATTGAAAATTGAAAACGCTTTTGAAAATCTCTACTAATCATTACTTGGAACTTTTGATCATCAATACTGTAATATCAATATTACCATTGCTCATAAAGCTACTTTTCTGCTAGTGATAAATACGTAATCGAATTAATTATGCAGATTATCAGCTTTTGCTTTCATTTTCGAAATCTTACAGCGAAAAGTGGAAAAGAACGCAAAGTTGACAGAAACCAACAACAACACGTATCTGACTGAAAATCTCGCAAATTTTCATGATCTGTTTGTTGATCACACGACACAACACCGGAATTAGAGTCGTTTTTGTCTTTCATAACAGTTTCGTTTCGTGAAAGTCTGATTTTTTCGGTGTAGTGTCACGCAAACGCGGCGTAAAGGTCAGCGCACATGTCTTCATCCAACATATACACATTGTGTGTTTTGAACCATTCAAGAATAGTTTTGTGTTGATTTTACTTTCACGTTGTCCGCGTTTGTGTGGAACTTTGGAAATTCAAAACAACATATCAGATATGTGAAAAAAGTACGAGGAAATTCTTCAGGTTTGTGTACTTTTTGTTCAACGAAACAGATTCTAAAAAAAGGACAAAATCTCGGACGCAACAACAATAAATACACGCACACACATGAAAGCAGAAAACGAATCCTGGAATTGCTGGTTTTTTTCTTTTCTGCTGTTTCAGAATTGTTAGTTTTAGTTTTACCGTTTATGGGACGTTGAAAGTAAAAGTGTATGGCGAATCAAACGTTGAACATTGTGTGATGTGCATTTATATCATGATGGCACACAACCATTTACAGGGTGCCACGCCACTCGTTCGCTGCCCGTTCCCGGTGCACTCGTTCCCCGTTCGGGGAACTTGAAATCCGTTTCCGAACATTTTTTTCAAACTAACTTGTTGGGCTATCAGTGGTAGGCAAACAAGATTAGAAGCGTCTAAGTGCTTCTCTTTGACCACCAACTATTGGTAACCAAACAAAAAGGTTTTTCGTGAAATGATCGGAAATGGTTTCAAGTTTCAAAGCGACTGCATTTACGTTTCCCGATTCCCCGAGCGGTGAACGAGTGCACCGGGTAGCGGGTGCCGTGAGGCCGGAACAA
The DNA here is from genome assembly GCA_030248135.1 of Theristus sp. LFF4_11. Taxonomy (NCBI): domain Eukaryota; kingdom Metazoa; phylum Nematoda; class Chromadorea; order Monhysterida; family Xyalidae; genus Theristus; species Theristus sp. LFF4_11. The sequence continues at coordinate 171,108 of JASANC010002545.1, read as the reverse complement.
TTTTTTTTTGGAAGAATAGAATCTCATCTAGCAGCAAAAGGAACGTAGAAGGCGACGAAAGAACAAGCGACCTTAGTAATAGCGACCCGTAACCGTATAATGGAAAAATGAAACCCAGCTTGTAACAATGAAGAGAATTTCAGCGAAACAAAAACATCCATAATAAAACATGAAAACAGACACTTGATAAAGTCCTTAAGGCCCGTTTATGACAAAAACGTTTTCAAACACGTTTTGTGGTGCCGCACAATCAGTGCAAACTGTGCCTGTGTGTTTGTCTAAACAGTCACCCACATAACAAGAAAACACGCAGTGGAAAACATTGACATCACCAGACCAGGACTTAATCGTGCCAAAAAAAGAAAAGAAATATCTTAAGCGAACGATCACATTTGAAATCGATTGTTTCTAACCACACGCTAAACAGGCGTACTAGCAAAACTGAAGCCTCTATTTCTAAAACATACATGAATCAATTCACATTTTTTATCAGATCAGCCGCTTTTTCGGCGATCGCGATTGCAACTACGTTTGTGTTGGCGCCAAAAGAGTCAGGCAACACCGAGACGTCCACAACACGAAGACCCTGTATACCGTGTACCCTGAAAAATCAGAAGCAACGTGTTTGAAAAGCATATTTCTCTGAGTGGTCATTTTTTTAGTAGATAACTGGCTGAAATGTTGCATTTTGCAAAATGGAGAATCTGAAAATTTGAAAAGAGAACTAGCAAATCTATCGTTATTCCACCGACGGACAATATTCTATTTCGGTCACAAGATGCTGATTTGGTTACATTTGAATACAAAAAAGCGGTGACCGGCACTTCATAATGATGAACAAGGTGACTCAATGGAACACCGTGTGAAACTGAAAAAAAGAAAACTAAACTACAAAGAAAAACCTGCCAACTGGTAATTGAACTATACAAAGATCACCAGCTGGATTGTAAAAAATGTTTCAAACGAAACATAAAAGGAGATTGAATGTCAATGTGCAGTTCAATCAATCAGATCAATGGGTCGCGCTCTGGCCACGGCCACTGAAGCTCAACAGAAAACAATTACGACTAAAAACAGAATATAAAATGTATCAGCATAAACTGCAAATGACGATTTGAATGTATTTCTATATCATATTCAATGAGCTGATTGGTTGGTGATCACGGTGATGCATACACGCTGTTGCAGACATTGCTGTGGAGGCGGAGTCCAGGGCTGCACAGAATGCATGCGTCACGTGTGGCAAGCAACCAATCAGCTAACTGCTATATGCTAATTGATATACAATTAGACTGTAAACACAACTGAGACCTCTGCGTGGTTGGGAGAGCTGCGAGTGGCACCAGTTGTACTTGTGCCCAGCTACAGCCAGACTCCACAACATATCCAGCCAGCTGATTGGTCGGTGATCACGTGTGATGCCGTGCACGGACTGCTGCGGAGGCGGAGAGTTTGGCTTGCACAGCAGTGCACGCATCACGTGATCACCAGCCAGTGCAGTTGTAGTTGACTATGTCATCGAGTCAAAACTGGCCCGTTGTTCTCTTTATAGAGTCAAGCTTCAAACCACATCATCGCCGACCTGAGCTCATTGTCGACGACGGACGTGTTCCAGTGTACGCCCATGGCCGCAGTGCCGTGCGGATGGTACAATGTGACCGCTCGTCTTCTGACCATACACTCGAAGAAGGCGTCCGTGCCAACGGTCGTGTCCGCACAGACGTTGCGAACTTTCAGTTGGTATTTGTCGGCCACTTTCGAGTTCATGAATAGATCGTAGAGTTTACGGTGACCTGCGTTTGTTGGTGAGAGTTGTGTCTACAGCGGCGGTGATGGACAACAACTGACACAGCAGGAGTAGAGAACATTGTAAAATCCATGCTCGACTGATGATTGCGGTTCCATTGCTGTTCCAGCCAACCAATCAGCGCACGCGCGTGAAAACTTGACAAAAAAACTGCAACCCCAATCAGCCCGAGACGGGGAAAACGCTCACAAAGAGCACAATAAACAGTACGCAGTGGCACTGACCAGCGAGCGGAACCGGGCAGGAAGCACCGCAAAACAGTGAACATTTGCGCGTTGCTGTAAATGGCCGAACAACAAATCGGCCGAAAACAAACACACCCAAGCGTATCACATCACCAACAAGTACATATGCGAAACAAAACAAGCAAACACAAGCACACGCACCTGCCTTGAAGACCTCCACATCGGTGGGGTCATGCAGGAAGTTCGGCTGGATCACTGGCGGGTCAAACGGATCGGACGACCGCAGTCGAACGTGCCCGATGCTGCGCGGATGCTGGAGGCCGGTGGCGGCCATGAAGATCGGCGTCTCACTCGGCACCCCATCGTGGATGTGCTCGTAGGCCTGTGAACAACAGTCGGAGACAATAGATGAACTGCAGTCGAACTCTAAATTACAGGCAATCAGCTGATTGGTTGGCGATCACGGTGTGCATGCTTTCTGCGCGGGCATCGTCTGTGTGGGCGGAATGTACTTTACACAGAACGCATGCATACCGTAATCCCAACCAACCAATCAGCTGATTGCCTATAATTTTGAGTTCGACTGTAAACGAGTCCAGAGACGTGTCAGGACAGAAGTGCTCATATAAAGTCCTCGGCTGAAGACCGCGCACTTTCGAGATTGCTGCTGTACAGGCGCATCAAACTCTCGCCGAAAGATGTCTGATCGATCAAAGTATACGGCTAGAAATTAGCAGACGTTGCAAACACTGCGCCTCTGATGTCAAGGTTACATTGTGCACCCCGACAGCACAAACACACTGCACTGACATACACATACGACAGACAGGGTGGCGCAGGAAATCGTGCTCACAACTTCTGCGCCACCCTGCAGTGTGCCGGTGTGTTTGTCCGTGGTTGCGCAGCAGCAACAGTGAAGTGATGCCTGAGAGAAAGTGCAGCCGGGTCTTCACAACTTCGACCAGGCTGGCAGTATTTGGAACGTTGGAACAGTTCCACGCTCAGGAAACCGGTACAGGTACAGTGTAACGCAATAAAATGTCCAACAAGCTGATTGGTTGGTGGTCACGTGCTGCATGATGCAAACCAAACGCCGGCTCCACAGCAATCCATGCACAGAGCGCATGCATTAACCAATCAGCTGGCTGGATATGTTATAGAGTTCGACTGTACAAAGAAAAAAAAACCTCCGCCAAAACCTCCAGACCCGACCGCTTTCGTGTAGTTCGTCAAATAAACCGCTTTGCCGCGTTGTAGCGGGTCGGTGGCGAACAAATACCACTGGATGTCGGAGCTGTAGTCGTTTGGCAGCAGACCGGTGGTGTGGTGGCCAAGCAGCAGCACGGCGGGCCACGTCATGGAGCCTGCAGCAACGCTTGAACGAGCATCAGCCTGACTGGCTGTTTTGCTGAACTGAGGGCAATGATTGGATTTGGAGCAACCCAATTATGGGATCTCTCCTTCTTTCAGTTGGTGAAAATTCCAGTCAGAGCAGAGCGCACTCTGTTTTGATACAGCTACCAAACAAACACACAAGCACACTGATCATATCAACCATCACAACAGCACGTGTGCCAGTGTATTTGCTTGTGATTCTGCAACATTGCTGTGTTACAATCGAGTGTACTATCTTTAAAGCCAGGATTTTACGACAGTGAAAAAAATAAATATCCGCTTTGAACGAAAAACAAATACACAGCATTCTGGCTCGACCAATCAGTGTAACGGCGGCAAGGACATCATTACAAATGGATGTCATGGGGAAAATCAAATAATTTTCACACCCATAAATCAAGACTCCACTGAAGTCCACAAAAACGCACCAACCAGTTCCAAAGAGCAAGTACTCGAGCAGTGCCTTCAGTGCAACGTGCGGCTTCGAGGCATGCGGGTCAATGTGAAGCAGCGCCCCACTGTCGTTCATCGTCATATGCAGGCCGAGTATCATGTGGTCGCGAAGATGCTCGCCAACAGCCGGCAGTGACATGATTGGCTGGATCTGCAATGATTGGCTGGATCTGCAATGATTGGCTGGATCTGCAATGATTGGCTGGATCTGCAATGATTGGCTGGATCTGGAATGGTTGGCGGGAAATTCAAATGGTGAAACAACTGAACATTTGTATTTGTGGAGAAACGGAAAGAATCGAACGGGAAAATGTAACCACACGACATCTACGAATTCCGATTCCTAGTTTGAAGTTACTGTCAGTGGCAGTGGCACGATCACAAACAGAAGGCACACGCGCACACACGGTGCATGCGCAAAACAAGGATGACCAAGACGAAATATTCCGACTGACACCGAATGTCTCCAGCATCTCCGTGTTGCCAATGCCCGACAACTGCAACAACTGCGGCGTGTTCACAGCCCCGGCCGAGACGAGCACCTCCCGGTTGGTCAGCACACGATGCAAACGCCCGTCGTCGCCGGCCCAACGGAATTGCACGCCCGAAACCGCAATCTTTTTGCGGTTTTCGTGTTCAGTGTCGTCTTGGCCCGGATCGTGCGTCGCCGCCGCAGCGGAAGGATCACGGAAGTTGATCTGCAACAATGGAAAAATTTTTGATTTTTTATTGGTCGTTAAAAAAACGTTTTTTGTCGGATGTTTTTTTTCACACGTCAATTCAATATCCGTTCCAGCCGCAAACATACGCACAGGCATACACACGTGCGATGAGCTGGTTTGTTTGTGGCTGTGCAACTTTTGATCAAAAACACGCATCAGAGAACTGTGCACGGGTTTTTGTACTTCATGCACTTGCAGCATAAATGAACAAAAAAAACAATTGATGCTGTTTGGCCAACCAGTTCGACCGAATTCAAAAGTCCTACTTTTTTAAAATCTCAAATTTACACCAAGCGCAAATGTTTTACAGCTTTGACCGTGCAATGCACGGCTGTGGTTGTGCAAATTCTGAAATTCACCAGAAGCGCACTGATTGGCTGCATCTGGCCGCCTCCAACCAATCAGTGGTGCCTAAATTCAAATGCAACCAATCAGCGTGCACCGCACACGCTCACTTTAGTAACATGCGCGCCAATAACAACGTGCAAATTCGGCCGCGACATTACGGGACGAAGATACTTCAGTGCAGTGGACTGTCGTTTGCCATTTGTATCGATCGCATATTGAACACGATGGAAACCTGAAAAGTGCAACACAAACATCAGACAATAATAAATAGGAAGACCACAACACGAACGTTTTGGTTTATAACTGTTCAGAGGGTCAGTGCTTCTGAAGTATGTTTGTTTAAACCTGTCAGTTCTATTTGCCAGAATACAGAGCATGCGAATTTGTAACTTCAGAATTACAGTGAGCAAGAACGAATGTATGCGGTTCGGTTTGAACGGCTTTGCCGCTAAAATATGCTGCTATGCTCGGCGTTCTGCGAAAAAAGTGACAGGTTTTTAAACAAACATACCGTGGTTCTGCATTTTTTTAATCTAATTATTACTAAGAAACGCAAACCGGTGTGTTTCCGCGGCAAATTCATGTCCTCATTTGCGTTCAAGCCCATTTCCTTCGCTGCACTCATCACAGCTGCCGATAATGGCGACCATGGGGACAGGACCACGTCCAATGGGCCGTTTTCACCGCGGTAATCTGTGTTTTTTGTCATTCAATGATTCCATTGAACAGGTATGCGGCATTCATGAAGCGGTGTTTAGTGACGCGTAGCTGTGACCAAAAACAGATAACCAACTGTGCCTCAAACCAATCGTGTTTTTTAATTGACTAAATTTGTTCGTGCAAATACCGTATTACCCCCATTAAACCCCCCCACCCCCACCACCATTAATCCCCCCCCCCCCACCAATAAACCCCCACCCCCCCCGACCAGTTTCCGAATAATCCCCCCCCCCCACAAATAATCCCCCATGTGGGTTAATTGGAAACCTGTTTGAAACACATACCCAGCGAATTCAGTGGCTGGTTGCAGTGAAAATGATGAAATTGGGCTACCAAAGTCCCCAAATGGATGAGTTAATGGTAATTTCATTACAAAAGGCTGTTACTACTTACAGTAGGAAATATCTGTGAAAAGTAGAAGTTTCTGCGACTTTATTGCCAGCCATGCAAGGTATTTTTGCCATTTTTCAACAAACCCCCACCCCTAGAATTTTTTGTAAATAACCCCCCCCCCCACCAAGAATCCCCCCCCCCCACCAATAAACCCCCACCCCTAAAAGTCGCTGACGTATTAATCCCCCATGGGGGTTTATTGGGGGTAATACGGTACTGTTTGTTCTTTCTCAATTGCACATACAATTTGAAAATATCTTGGCATTCTTGAAAAACACACCTCCTAGTCTGCGACTGATCCCACCTTGATGGAGAATATAAGGATTGCCTTATTTATTCGGCCATGCCGTATTAAACGTTTTTAAAACTAGCCTAGAACAAGGCAGCACTCTTCATCAAGCACCTTTGTCATGTTCGAACGTGACGCGTTCGATGCGCTTGAGATACGGTAGCATTTCGTTGTAAGACCACCCCTGACAGCCGGCCATTTTCGCCCATCGGTCGTATTCGGACGGGTCACCGCGATTATGAATCATGTAGTTCAGGACACTGGTGCCACCAAGCAGTTTACCCCGGGGGTACACGACACGCTGCAAGGGTGAAAAACATACATGCAGCCGAACTGTAAATTATAGGGAATCAGCTGATTGGTTGGTGGTCACGTGATGCACGCTTTCTGTGCAGGCATTGCCGTGGAGTCTGTCGTCCTGCACAGCAAGCACGTGACCACCAACCAATCAGCTGATTCCCTATAGTTTAAAGTTCGACTGTATATAGTCGTGCTATTGGCAGCTGTCAGATACAAATGCACAGGTGAAGTGTTAATCTGAAGAGCGGCGCCTGAATCTGGCGGCTAAACTTTTTTGAACGGTGCTTTTTTCGCCGTACACTTCTCAATCGAATGTTGCACCGAGGCACAGTGCATAAGCATTCGACATCCGTGATGTTTGTTGAAACATTGAGATGTGAAGTTGGATCAGAGAGGATGTGCCCGAAATATACGACGCTTTTCAGACGAGCACTCTGGCTCAATTGCCAGCGCCACACAGCAGACACGAATACTGACTGTATGCCTGGAGACGGTGCACGCTAATCAGACGACCCATCGGCTGGCACAAACAAACAAACAAATTTGTCGCGTCTGTAGCGCAGGTGTAGGGCTTTCGCCTACCGTTCTGTAGGTGGAAAGTTCGAACCTCGTTGCGGACAAGACACACAATGGAGAAACTAATGTGACCAACAAGATCTAATGGTCTACTCCCTCCAGAGCCGAGGGTAAATTGGGCTCGGGGCAGTATTGCCCGTTTCCGCCGGAGTTTGGTACCTTAGGGTTTCCGGAACCGGCGCGCGAAGTACGAACAAACAAATAAATAATAAAAAAAATTCCGGGTCAAACGAGTACGTGGAGTTCAGTGTGTTGCCAACACCGCCAATGAGTGCAGAAAATGTCCTCAGTCGGTTCCCTAAAAAACGAGAGAGAGAAAACCACCGCGAAGCACTCGCGACACCGACCCTTTCGATGACATCGCCGGCGGCGACCGTCTGCGGCTCCGTGCGATACTGCCAGTCGACGGACGTCTGCTGCAGGAACGGCACGAACGCAGGGATGTGACTGTAGAACAACGCCGTCTCTTCGGCGAAACCGGCCTCCAATAGGAGCACGGAAGTGGCCGGATTCTCCGACAACCGGGCGGCCAACACCGCGCCCGCGCTGCCCGCACCGACTGGAAACAAAAAGTGAGTTTTTGTGTCGCGGATTTGAAACCCAGCCAGCTGGTTGCTTTTGGAATGCGAAACGCTGTTTTTTGTATCGCATTGACATTGTTTTCGTTACTATAACCGTTCGTGTTTCACCTGCTGTAGATGAAAACGCATTGGCACGAATGTCAGTAAACATAATCCAAACCTTTTGCACTTTTTTGTTGCGGTGAATTACAAAATTCACTGCTGCAAATGTGAGAAAAGTGACCAGAGTTCGAAAGTCCTTGTCCGAAAACGTTGCAGTTTTTCTTCCAAGGCGGCTGAAAGTTACACAATCACCGCACTGTGCCTGCGCCTGCCACACGTGCCTGTGTGTTTGTTTGCATCTGTGCCAGTGTGTTTGAGCCAGCTCGCTAGCAATCCTATTGCTGAATCTTGCTCAAATCGGTATTTTAATATTATCTTTCTTATTGAACGTGCCGTAATATGCAATTGCACACGCACAGTTAAGAAAAATGTTCCTCGGCTGCGCCGGCAATTTGAAACCATAACAAAACTAAACGTAATCTGACGCCAGATATCGCAAAAAGTTAAAGAGCGAAAATAATCAAAATCTTCATCACCAGATAAAATTATCTCAGCTCTTATTCGGAATAAGTTCGGGCCCGAAACAGCGCAGTCAGTTCTTCCGTTGTGGGGCTTTTCCACACATCATTCAACACACATAGGCTCCGGTTCCTTCACACGAAAAGATAACTTTCCTCAAACAAGCCTAGCTCAGAGCAAAAGTTTATCAGGCTTCTGACAAGCCCAATCAGTCAAGCTGAAGCCAGTTAGCACGCTGCTGAAGTTTTTTTGGAACGCGAAACACTTTGTTCATGTCGCATTGTCATCACATTTTGGTTACTATAATCGCTGATGTTTCACCTGTTGTTGATACGAACGCATTGACACGAATTGACGCGGAAAAACTACCGCGAGAAAAAATACGCGTTATCTCACAGTTTCTATTGAGCTCTTTCTGTTGAGCGCGCATGCTGCAATGTTTTGACTTCTAGCTGCGCTGTGTGTTCGTCCGTGTGCCAGTGTGTTTACGCGCACGTCTGTGTGCCAGTGTGTTTACGCGCACGTCTGTGTGCCAGTGTGTTTGTTTGTCACCGCGCAACAATTGAGATGCCAAGCGACAGTGTGCGGCCGACAGGACAGAACTTTTATCACGTTCTCAAAATAATAAACAAATCAAATAATCGTCTTCTCACTCACTCACCAACAATATAGTCATACTGTGGATTCAGCTGCTGTGGTGTTTTCGTTAAAGTGGGCGTTCGAATGAAGTTGTACCAAACGGCGACACTAAATAGCGCAACCAAAGCAGCGTTTCTCAGCATTTTTTCAGTTGAGATTTTTCGTTTATCACAGTGGAATTTCGGAGTTTTCTATAAATATCTAGATACGAGTTAATTCAAAGAAAACACACCATGCGAACTTGTGCGGACTGCAAAATTTTCAGACACCATTACATTTAAAATGACTGCAAAAACACCCATAGTTTTATTTTTCTAAAGTGGACCGGTTGAATTATTGGCACACAAAGAATTGGTTACGTGCATGGATGTAGCGACATTATTGCAACATACACGGAAAAATATTGTTACAGGCATGTAAAAAACCAGACAACAAACAGATAACATGCAGTTCCATGTTCTTTTTTGGCGTCTTTTGACTTGTTTGCGCAAAGATTTGTCTCTTGCCTACACTGATCATCTCAAGTTGAACACGGAAATTTTGAGATTTCTTTCGGTAAAAAACGCGTTTCCGACTCCGCTCTTGAACTTGAACTTGATGCCAATAACGTCGAAATGTCAAGTTTGCTTGCGAATTCTTGCGAAACCGATGTAAATGGACACCGGATGACTTTTAGAACCAATGTAAAATCAACGCAGTCCCTCACCAATCCCGTCTCCGTAACGAACAACGTTTTTATTCGAGCGTTTTTACAGTGAAAAAAGCATTGCATTCAGTCAAAAGGTTACTAAAACGTGTAAAAATGTACACTTTTTCACAGGAAAAATAGTTCCAAAAACACAGTTCACCGGAACGATATGGAGACAGATGATTTAGGGGGCATTCATGAAGCAGTATTTAGTGACCGCGTAGCTGTGTTTTAACACAACTACGCGTCACTAAATACTGCTTCATGAATGCGCCTTCAATAGCTGCTGTCTGCAAGGTTCCGTGCAACAAACTGTACAGTATTGTGCCAAAAAAACTCTGCGACGGCAACGGAGGTCGGTCGGTCTCTACACCTTTGGTCTCGACACGATCTTACTGTACACGTCCCTGATCAGAAGGGAAAATTACGGCAGAAACATTTCTCCATTTATATTTGTTTTTGCAATCTTAAGGCCCATTCATGCACGCGCGCGCTGAAGCGCGTTGACGCACGCGAACATGAACGTATGAATGTGCGTATGTTCCAAAACTGAAGCGCGCTGAAGCGCGCTGTTTTTTTTTGCTTCATGAATGTGTAGCGAAGTGACGCGCGTCAGCACGCTTCAAAGCCTCCATGAATGATGCTTTACGTGGCCATCACCAAAAACATGCTATCCAATCGTGTCGAGAGACCCGAAACTGCAAAAAAACCATAATCCTCCCGGGCAAAGTTTTTTTCTCATTCTATTGTACATACAATAATTGCACACAAACATGATACAATGGATACAACCGCATAGAAATGGAAAATAACTGAACCAACTAATTGCAAATGACACAAAAAGTGGGCGACAAATATTTTTGATAATAATCATAATAAAAAAACGTGCATAATATCTGTTCTCAAAATAAGCTGTTTCGAATATTCGAATTTTCGTTCAAAAAACTTTGAAACTCAAAACACACAACCAGGAACCGTGCGTTGCGTGTAACCGAGCCGTGAGTTTTAGCTAAATTTGTGAAAAAACTTTCAGTACGAGAAAAAAAGATAGTGACACAAAATCAACCCAACATTCAACAAAGTCAGTTGACAAGAATCAGTCACTCAACAATGACATTCTTATGCCACGTGTGTTTGTGAATTACTCTTCATAACAGATTCTAATCATCCGACTTTAGTGCACAGAGCAAATGATGACATTTACAAAAATGCACAATTCCATGCAAGCACAAAAATATTGTTTCTAAAAGTTAATTCATTTTTCCATTTCTTGGCAAAAACCGCGTTCACATTTCTTGGGAACATCACAAAAAACATATTGTTTCGTGTTTCGTAACTTTGTTTCCATTGAACAAAGATTAAAATAACTCTTTCAGCTCAATGCACCATTACAAAAACCGAACAAAAAAATCAAACACAGGAAAAAATGGCAGCAAAATATTTGGTTTGTTGTTGATAATCCATCAAGTTTTTAAGGACAGTATAGCGTTATAGCGTCTTTCTCAGAATTTGTCAGATGAACACGAAAAAGCGCACGAAGCCGTTCCTAATCTGACAGGCAATATAAATGAAATAAATAACTGAATATAAAAAAAACGACAAACATCACATTTCATTGGATACCAATGATGCAGATTCATGGTGAATGTTTGATCGAAACTTCAACGTTCAATGTTCACCTTTCCAGCAACAACAATTCAACATTCCACTCCAAAGAACAGTTCAACTTCTCAGCCACAGAACTTCAAATCTCCAAAAACTTTCAAATTTCCCGCCAAATTACAACAAAAAACAGTTCAATCCTCCGGCGGCGGAATGTGTTGCGGATATGGCTCGCTCGGTTGAGGGGGCGGCACTTGCACCGGCGACATTGGCGCTCGGTTTTCCTGTTGTTGTTGGGCTGCGGCTGAAAAATCAACGACAATTTCACGGTTGTATGATAAAGTGACCTCGATTTCAAGTTTGTATAACAAAAATCTGCGCAGACGGTATGGTATATATACTGCATGGTTGACTCCCGCGACGATATTGCTTCAGCCATTCAATATCAAGGTGAAATCGTACGAAGAAACTCAAATCAATGTGGCTGTCGGGCTGCGTCTTTTAGCACCGTCGTTTTATTGACCAAAATCTGGGAACTACTTCCATTAGCAATTCAAAATCTAACCCACAAAAAAAACCGGAATCCACCTTGCGAAACAGGCGAGCCGCTCGGCAGGCCAGGCGAGACTTGTTGCGGCTGCGGTGAGTGCGGGTACGCCGGTAACAGCATTGCGGGCACACCCGGGTTGATGGGCACAAAGCCGACGGCGGCGCCCGCGGGAACGCTGTTGTTGCTGTTGCTGCTGTTTCGGGTACCGTGTGCAAATGCTGACGATGCAGAAGCAGCCGGCGACGAAGACGCTGCTGATACGGCGAGTTGATGTGACGGATTCGAGAGATAATTGGCCGCAAATTGCGAGCTGACCGCAGCGACCACCGAATTCGAATTGGTTCCCGTCGCAGAACTAGTAATGATACTCGTGCTTGTAGTCGAGTTCGGGTACTGTTGAGCTTGCTGCTGCTGCTGCTGATGATGATGATGATGACGACTGCTGCGCGGTGTTTCGGCGATGCTGTTTGGTGAATGGTTGAGTGCGGGTTGATGTTGTTGTGGAGGGTGCATGAGGTTTTGCGGTTGCTGTTGTTGTTGTTGTTGTTGTTGATTCGCTTGCTGTACAGTTGGAGCGGGCTGAAAAAATAATTTGAAGATTTGTGATCACACTGGAAAATTCATCATGTGCTCGCTGACCAACCAGCGAGCACGAAAAGTGAACGGTGCAGACTTGAAGTGTTTCTCTTAAATTGGAGCGACTGAAAAAATCGAATTATTGGCTCCAGGGCGTGATGGACAGCGCTCACGTTTTTAAAGGACATTTACGTCTTCGTGGTACACCACAACAGTCTGACGCGAATAACGGAATCCGTCTTTGACCGCAAGGAAAAAAATTATCACGAAAGCCAGCTAAATAATGACAGTCCAATCAAGTAACGTAACTACACCACCATAAGCTTCATAAGTCAACCACATTGTATGAAAACGCTTTTCTGCATTTCAGCCTGGCCAACATTAGAAGATGCCGAAGAAGAACTGGGGGTGGGGTGGCTTCATCAGTGACTGTGCCTTTTCACCAAAAAAAAACCCAAAACACTAAAAAAGTAATCGCGCACCTGCGGCAACGGGTCACTGGCGGCACTCGCGAGCGACGGGTTCGATTTCGATTTCACAATCGGACAGGCGAAGTCGACGTGACGCGAACGGGCCTCCTCCTTCTCCCAGGAGCAGTGCAGGAACGGTCGCTGCACGTAGTTGTAGATCACTGCGCAGAAGAACGCCAGTGTATTGTCGATTTTTTTGGGTTCTGCGACTCGATGCCGTGCGCAGACGTAGAAAGGTCGCAATTATGTGGCAATTCAAGGTCCCCTAAGTGACTCGGCCCTATTTAGGGGACTCGGATCACTTTACCGATTTTGAATTCCCGCTTCATGCATGAAGCTGTTTACCAATCTATGTGTGCATTGAGTCTCGCGACAAAAATAAAAGATAATATTGAGGATTTGAGGAAAACTCAAAAATTCGTGTCAAAACTTAGCGAAGAACAATGGTTGGGCTATTGTTCTGTCGGTTTAAAAGAAACATCATCAAGCGAGATCTTGGCTGCGAGGACGGGATGACGCAACCGCGAAATCCAGCAAAAAACCCAAAAAAAACCAAACGGTTCAAACGAAACCTATAGCATGATGTTTCTTCACCCAATCACCAAAAAAATCGAGAAAAAAACATTAAAAAACCAATCTCACCTTCCGCTTTCCCACCGGGTCGCCGTTTGATCTTCTCCTTGTGCGTCGGATAGCCCTCGGTACCGAGGCGGATTTTCTTCAGGCCCCGCTCCTTCAGCACCTGCTTGGCGACGTCACGGTTCTCGACGTACTTGAAGAATCGGTAGACGGGCGTGCTGTAGACGACTGCAACAGTGAAATGCACGAATAGAAACCGGTTCACTTTGGCAGTCTGTTCACTTCGTTCGTCCATAGCGTTCGTTCGATTATCGCGTTCAAAATGCAGCCAATCAGCAAAAAGCAGAAAAAAACAGTTTTCAAACAGGACACCATGTGCCCATGTACACGTATTTGATGCTGGTTTCGTTATCGAACTATTGAACACCGTTCACTGGTAGCCTATTGGAGATACAACGACTGGCGCCTTCTGAATTTAAGGTGCACCGCTCAAAGCATCGGTGCTCCCCCCGGAAATATGCGAGCCTGGAGGCTGTTCCTTATTCGTGGGACGACGGCACTGACTCCTCACGGGATTCATAGCCCCTCATTAGCCATCAGAGTCTTCGAGTTTCTAGATAAGGGTCGAGTATAAACGGGGGGGGGCAATAACCATCGGAATATCATACATTCGTGTTTCTGAACCGGCGGGCGTGCAGTCAAACTCTACTACATATCAAACTAGCTGATTAGTTGATGCATGCATTGTGTGCACGAATCACTGTAGAGGAGGAGTTTGGTTTGCATAGAATCCATGCATCACGCGACCACCAACCAATCAGCTAGTTGATCATGTTATAGAGTTCGACTGTAGAAGGAGCGGAATGGGGGCACTGTAATGACAAAACCGGTGCGGGCACCTTGCGTCGTCTCCTCGCCCATCTGCGGTGGGTAGTGCTCGTCCCAGTCGACGACGTCGTCGTCCAACAGCACCACAATGTGACACTCGCGGTCGCCGCGCTGAACGAACAACAAACGAACAGTTGAGAAAAAACCGGATTTCTTGCAGATTTTGTTGTTCCATTCCTCGTGTTTCTTCGATTTTTCTTGCGGAAGAAAGTGACAGATACTTATCAAATTACTTATCAAAGATACTTGACAAAATAATGTGTAGCGGAGGCGCCACACAGCCTACCGTCGCACTCTAAATTATAGAGAATCCGCTGATTGGTTGGTTGGTGGTCACGTGCATGCATGCTTTCTGTGCAATACGACAGACATCACAAAGCATGCATGCACGTGACCACCAACCGATCAGCTGATTCCCTATAATTTATAGTTCCACTGTATTCGCATCCCATATTCGTTCCTCCCCAACCCAACCCAACGCCACCCCGCAGGTTGACACACCTCCGTCGCCTCGACCATCCGCGGCAGTATCACGTTCTCCAGGAACACCGTGAACTGCTCGCGGGCACCCTCGTTCGACAGTTCGTGCAGCAGCGCACGGAGATTCTGACAGCGCACCGTGTCGGCGTTGAACGGAATCATCAGGTAGTCGCAGGCTTCGCGCAGCTCCGGGATGGAGACCGTTGGGGCACAGCGGATACGACCGTGCTGGTAGTATTCCTGCGCCAGCAAATTTGGGCACTTTTTGGGGTAATTTTTGGGGCAAAAGTTCCCGAATTTGTTATGGTGATCTGTGACGGCTGTCACATTTCGTACTGCGCGTTCATTTTGAATAGCTGCTTGAACTTCCCTATATATACAGTCCACAAACTTAATGGAAATGTTGTGTTTTGAAACATTTTTGCGAAGCGAAGAAAATTTTGAAGAAACTGATTTCCCTTCGCAATTTTCAGGTGTCTTCAATTCGCCTGAATCTAAACGTTTAGGCACCATCTGAAGTTTTTAGGTGTCTCTGACACTTATTTAGGTGTAAAAAACTGAACCCAGTACCCACACAAACGCACACCAACATACTATCAAATCAACACAGCAATCATTCTCGAAAAACTCCTACATCCGTCAGAAATTTGTTGGCCAAAATGTTGTATTGTATGAATCACCACATCAAGGCAGCTGGAATCAGTGCAAAATTACCATACAGCAAAAGAAAAAAAACGATAACTGCTCTGTCTCCAACATTACGTGCCGGCCCGTTAAAGTTCAAAAGTGTAAAGTGCAAGTCTAAAATCATATGACTTATATCATGTGTCCACGTATGAAGACAACAAAGTACACGCACCAGATGTTTTTCTCAACTTCTGAAGCTAAAAAAGTAGCGAAAATAACCACCCCCACAATTAAACCATAAAATTATTGATCTGTGATACCAGCAGAAATCTTTCAACATTAAAAATTGCAATGAACTGCCAAAACCACGCCACAACCTTTCCCCAAATCGCTTTAATGCCGATGTAAAAAGAAAATAAGGAAAAATACGCACGCTTGGACGGACGGACGGAGCCAAAGCATGATAATCTTTTTTCCAGCATTCTATATTTTTATTATCAAGCTATCAAACGAGTAATGACCATGATCTCTAGCTTATGTGTACAGGGTGGCCAAAAAGTGCGCAACACTGAACTTTACAATTCACTGTCTCCACCGCCTGAATGTGACCAACAAGCATGTCGATTTTGAAATTCTGGAAAATTTTCCACAATTTTTAAATAATTTTACATTTTAAACTGTGCGATGTGCGAATACAGATTTTCAGAAAGATTCCGACACGGGGCTATTAGTTTGAGTTGAGTTGAGACCGAAACACAAAATTACGCCATTGATACCCATTAACCGCTTTGAAGTCAAGAAGCACAGTGATTGGCTGCTTCATTTCTCTGCAGCCAACCGGCTATGGCCATGCAAAATGTGTTCGACTTTTGATTCAAGTTAGAAACAGTTTGGTTTTTGTGTATTCGCTATTTGAGGAACTACTTTC
The DNA here is from genome assembly GCA_030248135.1 of Theristus sp. LFF4_11. NCBI lineage: Eukaryota > Metazoa > Nematoda > Chromadorea > Monhysterida > Xyalidae > Theristus > Theristus sp. LFF4_11. The sequence goes on along the minus strand of JASANC010002545.1, from coordinate 154,751 downwards.
TCAACCACCCTGCCGGCTCATGGATGCTCGTTTGAATGAATTGAACTTCCGCTTTGTATTTGTGATCGTGTTTTTGTCGCGTTTTTGTGGTGTATTGTTTTCTTTATTATTTCGGCTGATCATGCTGTTTTTGTGTCTGAGTTTTATGACACAAATCGGTTGGTAGACAGTAGACACACAAATTTGCCTCGATCGTTTTAGTTCGTGACACAATAAAAAATACTGCATGTAAAACGACTGCCTGCCATGCCACGGTGGAAGCAAACAATTCCAAACAGCATTTGATGGGGAGTCACGAGTTTGCAAAGAAACAAAAAATACGAACCAGCATTCGAAAACTCGCAACCTCGCACGCTGATTGGCTAAAGTTTGTTTTTAAACCTATCACTTTTTTGCAGAATTCAGAGCTCGCGAAGGAAGATATAACGAGATCTTGAAGAAAATTATAGACTACAATAAAAAATTACTGGAAGAGGCCCAGTCCCTTTCCCAAACACACACACACACAGTTTTTCAATTTATGCTCAACCATTCAAGCGAACTCGACTAAAATAAAAAATGCACAAAGCATGCCAGCAGCCGTGAGTCAGTCAGGTTAGTTTCACAATGTCTATGTTCTTCAGTTCAGTTTAGTTTCGACAAAAATAACCCGTGCCCGTTCTGCAAAAGTCTGTTCTATCAATCAGTTCCGTTTCCATCCCGCGATAGTAACGTCAAACCTACGGTGACAAATTGAGACGCATCCAACGTTTTGACAGGTTTTGGTTTCCAATTCGAGTTTGCAAATTGCGTTGTGTTTGGGAATAGTACGTTTGCTCGTGTTGCGAAAATTTTAATCCAGCACGCGCTGATTGGTTGCATCACAGACGGATGGCCAATCATTTCGCGCCTATTTAAACAAGTCAATCAGATGGTTGCACTTGCGCATAAAAAAACTGAAACACAAGAAAGGTGCAATAGCAAACGATTACCAAAAAGAGCTATACTTTTTCAAATCGATTATTTTGAACCATAATACCAAAAGACCCCTTGCAATTTATTCAGTCTCAAAAAAGTAAATTTCCACATGTCCGTTTTTGACCGGCTTTCCAATAAAATGCAAAATTTACATTCCCCTACCTTGCTTGCGCACGCAACGAAGGCTTTTTTCTTTCGAACCTCACATCAAATCTGCCACACGCAACCCATCACAACCACTCAATCCCAATTCGTGAAAATATACATGGCAATGTTGGGCATTTTGACACAGTACACTGATTACGGTGTTTACCCTATTTTTTAGAATAATAATCCCACCAAATTTGACGAAGCTTTTCAATCTCTTTTTTTTAAAGACACACTGCAATTCAACTGATCCGTTGATTATCGTGGCCTCATGAAGTTTCTTACATTAAAACAGATCGTGTCAAGACCGAATACTGTATTGACAATCGAAAAAAGTCAAGCATAAGAAAAAAAACATCCGTGAACACCGAAAAAATACCCACAACGCCCCAGCGGATAAAAATAGCTCAAAGTTGGATAAAAATTGCGCCGCAGCCAAGAACAGCTGTATTTTGATAATGAGATAATAAAAATTGCATGGTGGAACACTAAAATAGAGCTAGAAAATCGGGCGGGCGCATGAAATTAGGGTTGGTTGTTGTGTCAGCCTTCCTGTAATCAACCTAGCCGTTCCCGAAAAAAAGCTCATGTGAGAGCGTGCGTGTGCACAGCTTTTCCAGACAGCTTTTAGGGTTTTTTCACTGGTTTGCTAATAATAGGATATCAGATGTGTTCAGTGTCCGCAATTCATCATTTTTTTCATTATCAATGATGACAGATTCATTTCGATGCCGTAAATAGGCACAAAACTCCTGCACTCAGTGTTGGTCAACAACAACTCTGTGTGCCATTTTTGGACAAAATCGATCGACGACCCCGTCGCCATCTACTATGCGAGGTGCTGATTGGCTACTTCAAACTTGTGAGAGGACCAGACATGGAAAAAAGAAAAATATTTCCCCGTGAAAAAAAGGTTTTATTGCCGATGCCATTTGTAAGTGGAACCAATTAGGACAAAGCACATCACATATTAATCAGATAATTCAAGTTTTTTTACATTCCCCAACACAGATATTATATTGCAACAATTCTTGAGGTCATTAAAATCGCAATTTCGTCTTGGTCACATGTTGAGCTTTTGCATGACTGAAATAAAGGTGAAGCCAGCCAATGCCGATGCCAAACTCAAATGGCGTAAACATGTTGTCGGTTTTTGATATAAACAGAACGAAACCAATCAACCGTAATTATTAGCTGAACCGTGAAACCTGAACTCTGCTAACTCGTTTCAACGCAGCGTTGTTAATTTTAATGAATATAAACTAACGCTTTCATGCGCCGGTAGTTCCTTGGCTGCTTCTGAACGATTGCACTGATTACTTGTGCTGATATAGCAGCCAATCAGTATGCAAATTTTAAAAAAAAGTTGAACTGTTTAAAATTTAAATATTGAACGCTGGTGGACTGCATCATGGTAAATGCGACAAATCAATAATCACGTTCATCAAGCACAACGCCAATCATGTTTGAATTGCATCCATTCAAATAGCTTTTCTCAACGAAAGTTTCATTTTTATAGAAATTAAAATAAGCTAAGCTAAAACTACGTTTCCCTCCACAATTTTTTTATAACAAACGCAAATTAACCGTAAACACCCGAGAAAACTTGACATTGCATTAATTTGCCTCGCACGCGAGTCTATCATTTTTCCAATATCACAAATTGGTTCTGTATTGCTGTTTTAATCTTAGAACATATCAGAATTCACAGAACTGTCAGTTTTCTATGTAACCTTAAAAGCGTTAAATCCTCAGTCAACCAAACTTTTCAGATATTTACACACCCCACACGCCCCTTTCACTGAAAGCAACTGCAGCAGTATTTGTCAAAGAGCAACAACCGTTTTTTTCTGTGATGTTGCTCCACAACTATGCCTTACTCAAGTTCAATCAATGCACACATTGAAAACCGTCATTTTGAAACACATGTCCGATAAGAAGCACACCACACGCCCGCACCAAAATAACACACATGCACAGAAATTATTTTCTCCAACAAAAATATTTGTTAACACGGAAAAAGGAATTTTCTTCACTTCTAGAAACACCTACACACAAAGTTTATTGCACGCGCGCGTGCCTGTCGGTGTCTTCTGACAAAAACGCGCATTTTTCCGCAACACTGAACTTTTTTTATTCTCTACGATCTTGTTTCCGAAGACAGACAGACAGTGTGCCAAAGTAAACAAGATGCAAATCTGCATTATGCGTTGTTGGATATTTTGGATGGAAAAATCAAGAATGAATTTTGATAAACGTTACTATTTGCGTTTATTAACGACTTCACTTTTATTTGCTGAATAACATGCTGGAGCATAACTAGAACTGAATAACTCTTTGAACGACTGGCTGCATATGGCATGAATTGTATGCGTTTAGTTGATTGGTCGCACTTCCACACTGCAACCAATTAGCGTTCAGTTTCAAATTCAGAACTTTGATCAAACCTGGTTATCTTTCACTTTGAACTTTGATCAAACCTGTGAATGTGTTTTCTGAAAATAAAACAAAAATATTAAATCGCTTTTCAGCAAAGTCAAGCGTGCTCATAAGCCATACAGCCAACGAAGCGCTTTTTTGCAAATCAATTACGAGCCGACACCCAAAATCGTTTTGCCTTTCACAAAAAATAATGCCGAAAAACGCATTTCCACAATTTTCCACTGATAAAAAAGCTCATTTCTTTTCTCCACCCACTCAGCGAAGGAAAAAAACCAGCGTAAGAAACTAAATTCGCTTCTTTTCCTGTCTCAGAAAACCGACGCAGAGAAGCCTAAAAGCCTTGCAAAAATTACATCTTCACTTCACCACAATATTATTGCTACGGCCTCACAAAAACCACACGATATATAAAATAGCACTTTTCCGCTGGTGTTTAGCTTCGGAGAAATTGTGCATTGAAAAAACAAGTTATTGTGATTGCGGTCAGGGCAGTTGTGTAGCGCTGCGCCGACAGCTGATCGACTGTATTTGTGGCGATCAGCGCGCTGTGATTGGTTGTCACCCCACGACAAAATGCAACCAATCAGCGGTCAACGTTTGAAATTAGCGACGCCTTTTGGAAATGCACCTTTACATTTTTTGTGCGCAAAAACGTGTAAAAACATTGTAAAATCTGACGGTTAAACCTTGTCAAACGACCACACAGCACACTATTCAGACGCGTCAGCAGTTCAGCCAAAAACCGACGACGACAACCGTTTTCAACAGAGGAAAAAATTCCGACAAAAACAAAATCGCACGAGGCAAATCATTTCAAACGCTAAGTGAAAAGTGCCGCAAAACACGCGCCGCGAGACACAACAGCTGTTCACCTTTTTTTCGAAAATAGCTCGAAGAAAGTAATCACAAAGTGCATTCAAGCACTGCTACACATAAATTGACTTTTTCAATATCCTGCGCCAAAACACGGTGGAGCTTTTCAACGACAGCGAAAAAAACCGAAGTAATTTGAATCGTTTTTTTTGCAATGCACGCCACTGATATGGCCTTTCTGTAATAGCCATGACAAACGCAGAAAAAATAACATTTCAAATTACCGCTCGAACAAATGTGTGCGTACCAATGCCGTAGTGTGGTGTGGTGCATTTTGTTTTGGTTTTAACCAAAGAAAATCAAATTGGCAAAAATCAGTCCGATCAATTGAATCAAATCAACCCACACAAAATGAAAGTCACACTACTTCAAATTAAACGCCAATGAAAGGTTCAAACCCGATTACACAACCAGTGCAAAAAAATAGTTTTTTTTTAGAAACATCCGTGTCTGAATGCGTATCAAACAATGTTACAAATCAATCGAAAAAAAAGCGTGAATATGTGAGAGTAAGCAAAAATATATTCCAAAAAAAATTAAAAAACAAAACCAAAACCAACCAAGATTGACCGAAAGCACACGGCACCAATTCCATCTGCAACCTCAAATTCGCCCCTCGCATTCGCATGTATCAAATCAGCAGTCGTGTCGTGACCCCTGGCCGAGAACATTCTGCCCAACATCGTTTCCGGTTTTCGGGCCAAAATGGCCGGGTCCAAAACGAAACGCGTATTCTCAACCACCAGCGTCATTCGGTCGCCTGGAATGATATTTCGGGGTAAAAAGTAAAAAATAGGGGAAATTGTTGAATTTCGTAATCTTTTTGAATACAACCTGTTAAAATCAGGAGTGACAGAATTTTGAGCTATTTATTATCCCAAAACATCGAAACAAACCGGCCAAAAACTCACTTGTACCACGAGGTCCAGTCAAATCGACCACGGGGCCCAGGGCACCGGAGACTGAGAGCAACGCGTCATGCCCGAGGGACATGCTTCGTTGGTTACGGTAGCGTTTGTCCTGAAAACAAAAAGGCAGCTACGAAATGGCCGAGTAAACGTGGCATTTTTTTTTCAGGGTGCAAGGAGCGCGCGAAATTTGAATAAAAGAAAAAAGACGTTCAGAAACCCAATTATGTCCCGAATTTGACTGTTTTTTAACTAATGGATCCTTCGTGCTATCATGTTCATTCTTTCTCCCTTGCACACATCATTGGGAATTATGTTATCATTTTTGATAAAGATAACTCCTAGTCTGCGACTGATCCCGCCTTGATGTACTGCCTTATCAATTCGGCCCTACTGTACGATGGTGCTTCGCATTATACGGTCTGACTAGGGTTAGGGGCTTTGAAAAAAAAAATTTTTTTATTTTTTTTTTCGTTTTTTTTTTTAAAAATTTGGATTTTTTTTTCAAACTTAAAAAAAAATTTGAAAATTTTTTCTTCTACTTTGCTCTGAAAATTCGATTTATGGCATAATTTTTTGAAAGTTCAAACCAAATTTTCTTCCCAACTTCTTTGTGTGCTTAGGTAAATGTCATTATTTGGTCATTTTGACCGACGTACTCCATGTTTTTCGATTTGGATGACTTCTAGAGTCAATTTTTAGCGTTGAAATGACTTAACTGAATTGAAATATCGTTTCAGAAATCGTTTTCTTGCAACTTAGAACATGTTTTTCAGTCGGTAGGCCATGAGATGAACATGATATCTTGTTGATTGGCGTATGTTATAGGTCTACAATGGAGTTGTGCGATATATTGTTAAACAATTTGAGCGGAGATGTTGGTTAATACCACATCACACGACCGTTTTTCAGATACCCGATAACATGGCCACATGTTAAAACTTGCGTGCTGAGCTAAACTAACGTGTTAAACTTGCGTCTGTCAGTTGCCCGCAACGTGATCGCGAAATCATGGTACGTGTTTTCGATACGATGATTTGAAGAGTGGGCTCTCGCCATGTGGCAGATAGCATAGCTGGTTGAACCTGAAAGTAAGTGTCTTGGGGGGGGCGACCGGGTCGACAGGGGTTGCCGACTTAGCTACAGCAAACAGGAATTTTTGAACACAGTCAAATTTTGGTAATTTTCTAAAGAGGAACCACTAAGAACGGTTCAATATTCAAGTACACGTGAAAAATTGCCCTGTTTTACTGTTGAAAATGCAACTTTCCCTCTATGAAATGGACATAATTTCAATAAAACACGATTTTCGCTCTTATAGTTTCCCGGATCGTTCTGAAAATAGTCTAGATGAACTCAGCTCGACGAGACGCTTCGAACGAACCTAACTTGTAAAAAAATTTTTTTTTTTAAAAAAAAAAATTTTTTTAATTTAAAAAAAAAATCCGGATTTTTTTTTCCCCTAACCCTAGGTCTGACCATGGAAGGAACCGAAAAACAACGGAATCAATTGTTCAAGACAAAAATGCATTCGAATCATATCGAGAAAATTCTGTTCTAATGAACTAGCGTGCGACAGTCGAAGATAGCAAGCTGAATGAATGATAAATGTCACAATAAACGTGTGAATGGACTGCATTTCGCAGTTCAAATTTCAAACAGGCTTGAATTTAAGGGGAAACATTTGAATTTGATGTTTCATTTCAAACAAGCATCATGCTGTGTGTGCAAAACGCCGTTTCTTGTAATGCACACTTTGTAGAGTTTCGCCCCCCCCCCCCCCCCCCCCCCCCCCCCCCCCCCCCCCCCCCCCCCCCCCCCCCCCCCCCCGCCCCCCCCCCCCCCCCCCCTTCCCCCCCCCCCCCCGCCCCCCCCTATTGGGGAATTTTTTTGGGGGGGGGCACCATTACTGATGTGCCCAAGGCCAGCAGCCCTCTTCTGCATCTGATATTGGGCGTGCGTTAGATCGCGGCCCATTAGATCGCGGCCGAAGCATCGCGGCCGAAGTATCGCGGCCTGAAAGATCGCGGCCTGGACGATCGCGGCCTGAACGATCGCGGCCTGGCCGATCGCGGCCTGGGATGATCGCGGCCTGGGACGATCGCGGCCTGGGATGATCGCGGCCTGGGATGATCGCGGCCTGGGATGATCGCGGCCTGGGACGATCGCGGCCTGGGACGATTGCGGCCTAGAATGATCGCGGCCTGGGATGATCGCGGCCTGGGATGATCGCGGCCTGGGACGATCGCGGCCTGGGACGATTGCGGCCTGGGATGATCGCGGCCTGGGATGATCGCGGCCTGGGACGATCGCGGCCTTGCTTAGGCTTAGGCTTAGTTTTTAGCACGCTCTGTTTTTAGCAGAGCAGCACCCATGCAATTTTTGTTTTATTTAATAATAAGCAGGCAGATCAAGAAAATCAAATGCGCTGCAAATTCCATTTTCAGATTTATTGCCAAAACAAATTACGTCGCCAAGCTATGGCGTGAAGACTGAAACGACCCATCATTCTCATTCATTCCTGCCTTGCCAGGTACCTCCGGTTCGTCTCTACAGGGTGTTTCAGAAGTAGTGGGTAGGTGTTTGACGCGTTATTTCTCGAGTTGTGTTGAACCCTATTGAATGAAATATTGTTCAGGAAGGCTCAACTAAGATTTGTGCTAAATTTCAAAGAAATTCATTCACCTGCGCACGAATGACAGAGCAAAACAAAAGTTTCAAAAATGGACCAGAAAATGCCAGATCACGCGATACCACCGGTCAACAAAGGACAACATTCAAAAGAAAACTTCGAAATGTGTATGGCGATAACAGCAAACATCAACAACAACGGCAACAGTGTCAACTCAATCCAATTGCTCAAAGTGAGCCTCAATGCATCGCTTGCACCTATCCGTCACAGCCAAAACCGCCTTCTCTAGCATAAAAAAGGTCTACCACGTTCCAAAAACCGGCAAATATAAAAAAACTACAACCAAATCGGATTAAAAAAGATCTCGTATTCATTCATGCAACACGATTCGGCCGCATACAAGGTAATGTTTAACCCGGTGCCAAACAAGAACCCCCAGTTGCGTGCTAAAATCAATGTTTTTTTGTGTTTTTTCTATGTCATTCGCGGGCAGGTGAATGAATTTTTCTTAAATTTTGCACAAATCTAAGATGAACTTTCTTGATCAACTGACTACATTCAATATGGTTTAACACAAGTCGAGAAATAACGCGTCAAACACCTACCCACTACTTCTGAAACACCCTGTAGTCATTCACATAGGAGCTGTCGGGTCGGGTTGAGTCAGTCACACGTAGGATTGTTAAACAAAAATTGAAATTTAAAAAAATTCAATAAAAAACAAAAATGTCGATTTAAAAAATTGAAAGATTTTTCTCCAATACACTCTGATTGGCACATTTTGGCACAATTTTTCAAAAGTTTAACAAATTGTTTTTTGATATTACCTTGTAAACCGCCAGCAGTCGATTTTGGACCGTTTTACCAATTGATTTTAGGCTTGAACAACTTTTGTACAGAAGTTTTTGAGCGTCGCAAAGCTTGTCTTACCATTTCCGATGCAGATAAGGTGACAATTCGCCTCACAATCTGAATTCTGAGCGTCCGAGCTGCACTGTTTGCAAGCGCTACAGCTGTACTTTGTCTGCTTGCTATTTCGTGTCGTGTTGTGGCGTCGTCATAATTGATCGAATTTCAAGCCGGTAAGATTTCTTTCTTTTGAACTTGGGATAATTAGTTGCGTTTTGAGGGTCAAAACACTAGAAGAGGCATGATGGTAACGGTTTGGAAAATGGGTACATTTGTAAATGAGGTCACCAAAACAAAATCTGATAAGTTCCGCCTTACAGGAGTCATTCGGGAGGCGCTTGCTCGTCAGATGTGATTCTTCGGACTCCCTGATTGATTTAGACCAACTTTGATTTTCATGTTTTTATATTTTTCTTCAAAAAAACAAAAATGACGATTTTTATTTTTTAACAACTCTATTTACACGGGTCACTCACATGGGAGATGATTGTCGTTGGGGGCGATATTGATAGCTGGAGCAAATTTTCCACATAGACAGCTGCAAATTTTTAAGATGGGAGGCGCGGGTGTGCATGTGACTTTGGGGGAGGGCGGTCAAAATGTTGAAATTAAATAGATAGATGGGTAACCCGTCAAACTTGCTACAAACAACAACCGAACATGATCAACAAATAATATTAAAGTTGATGATGGGCGATTATCGTAATTATCTAGCTGTAATTGTGTGTAATTATCCGTGATATCCTATATAATACGATCCTTTTCCTGTTATCTTGGTTGTTCTCCAGTCCAGTAAATCGCCACTCTCTCGCTACTTGAAGTGGTGAGCCCGCCGTTGAGCGTGGCACGTAGGCGGTCATCATGACCGGCCTTCTCTGGTCGTCTGCTGCTATTTATTGTCGTGTTTACCCTGTTTGGGTACGACTTGTTTTGTCGCTTTATGCCGTGGAAGGCGCGACTTTGTCCCGTATGGCCTGTTATGGTTTTGTCGCTGACCCGCGAGATGGCAGCGCGTGTGATAAGACGAGCAACCGCGGAGGAAATGGCTCGCAGCACTTGGGACGTTCGATGGACGAGAAGGAGACAACCGTTCACGCAGCAGAGTTTGGCGTATCAACAGCGCAGAGACCAGCAGTCAGTTATCCGGCCGAGGATGTGCCGAGGGATGTACGTCAGCCAATGGGCGACGGCGCGTCGCGAGGACTGCGACGAGGCCAAGGTGCCGATTTTCACGTGCTTCTGGCTGCCGAACGAGCGCCGAGCATTGAGTCGTGATGGGATGATAGGCCACAGTGCCGATGTATTGGGCGTTTCCGGCCGAGCGTGTGCCGAGGATGGAGATGTGACGTCGTAGGACGTGGTGCCGTTTGAAGCAGGAGTGTGAGACAGACGGCAAGAGATTTGTGATTGAAAATATGAGGGATTTTGTGATTTGGCTTCTCCCTCCCTCTTTTCGTTGATGGGGGAGAAGTTGATGATGGGCGATTATCGTAATTATCTAGCTGTAATTGTGTGTAATTATCCGTGATATCCTATATAATACGATCCTTTTCCTGTTATCTTGGTTGTTCTCCAGTCCAGTAAATCGCCACTCTCTCGCTACTTGAAGTTTAACAATAATTTAGTTTTAAAATAAATGCGAATAGTTTGAGCAGCACAGTTTCATATACAGGGTGGGCCAAAAAAAAGGTTCCATTTTCAAACTGCTGTCACTGGCTGGTATTTCAATATTATGAGCTGAAATTTTCAGCATTGATAAAACATGTGATGCCATTTTTTTGACAAAATTTTTATCTAGTTTGGTCAAGTAGATTCAGTTTTACAGCACAATGCTTAAAAATTCCCAAAATTTCAAAAAAAAACGGATTTTTAACCAAGAATTTAACAACGAATCATTGCTCATAGACATCCAAATCATCATCAAGGTTTGTCGTCCGGCAGCGGCTGGATGGAATTTTACGCGAAACTGGCGAGTCACTGCAGAAAAACTTTCAGATTGCTCTCACCAGATAGCACACCAGACCCGTTGTTCTGCTGTCCACTTAACCATGACGAAACTGAAGAAAACTGAAACTGAAACACTGTTTTTATTCAAACCGCAGAAAAACTTTTCAAAAGAAACAAATTAACAGACAGAGCAACACAGAAAACAAAAAATCAGCTGAACAATTCTTTCTGTCGCAGTCGCATGGCTGCTGACTCGAGTCCGCTGTGAAACATCAGAATTTCGCTCGAGGTGCTCAAATGCAATTCAAGTGTGAGACCTTTCTACTCTGAGCGCATGATTTGAACTATCACGGGTATCCAAAAAGACCAATTTGTCACCTTCGCAACAGTTTCAAAATTGAATCACGCATCTTGATACTAATTTTTTCTTGCACTCATTTCAGTCAATTTGTTGATTTTTCGAGCTTTTTAGAAAATCTGCCACAGTGAGCGCTAGGAATTATATATCGGAAAAAAAATTTTGTCAGTAAAATGGCAACGCATGTTTTATCAGTGCTGAAAATTTCAGCTCATAATATTAAAACACCAGCCAGTGACAGCAGTTTGAAAATGGAACCTTTTTTTTGGCCCACCCTGTACATACGCAATGCACGGTGACTGCCACATGTAAATTGCCAGTCTGATCTGGATATATGACAAGGTTATGAAAACGCCGCGATCGTCCCAGGTAGCGATCGTCCCAGGCCGCGATCGTCCAGGCCGCGATCGTCCTAGGCCGCGATCGTCCCAGGCCGCGATCGTCCCAGGCCGCGATCGTCCCGGGCCGCGATCGTCCCGGGCCGCGATCATCCCGGGCCGCGATCATCCCAGGCCGCGATCGTCCCAGGCCGCGATCGTCCGGGCCGCGATCGTTCAGGCCGCGATCGTCCAGGCCGCGATCTTTCAGGCCGCGATGCTTCGGCCGCGATACTCCGGGCCGCGATCTAATGGGCCGCGATAGTACATTTGCCCTGATATTGGCCAGCGGGAGAGAACCATCATCAAATGATTTGGTTGATTTCTGGCTACTGTACATAAACAGCAAAGCTCTTGTGATGTTGTGGAGTCGCCTTTGTTGGGAGGAGGTTCTGCGTTTCAGGAAAGATATCCAGGAACGATCGGTTAAACTGTCGCCTGACCAAAAATGATCGGTTCGCCACCCGGGACAACACCCAATTTTTGAGACACACGCAGAGTGACTCGTCGGTTTAGTGCGCACGCTTTTTATTCGCACATGCACCGGGGAGGGGAAAAACACTCGACGTAAACCAATCGAAAAGTGCAGCCACCAGAAGCGACTCGCAGCGCACCAACCAGAGCTGGTCGAATTGTGCAGGCACGACTTCGGCACCGGCTGCTGCTCCTGTTCGGCCGGATCGCCGCCGCCGTGCGCCGTCGTCGGATACGCGAAATAGCCGGCGCCGGTGTGCGCTTGCCGTCGGCTCATGTTGCGCCCGCTGCTGCCGCGCTGCAGTTTCAGGCAGCCGGTTCGCGTCTCCTGCACGGCGAACAAGCGCGATTGGCCGTGTGAGTTTTCTGAGTTTCTGGACGTCGATGTCATCGGTCGACGATGCTTGTCAGCTTGATTTCGTCGAAATATGGATGAATCCAAAAAAACATCATTGCACAAAAGAGCATGAAAGCTCTGTAATGTTCATGTGTCATTTCGAATTTCGGATTTGAATTTTGTTTGCTTTTAAATTTTGAATTTGAATTCTAAATTCAATTCAAAACGAAACCAACAACAACGCGTGTTTGCACAACGCGAATTTGGTTACCTTCTTTATGCTGTGATTTCCCACAAAACTGAAAGTGAAAAAAAACAGAACACACGCACCTCGAGATCGGAGCACTCGGAATCAGACGTGTGCACAAAGTGATGCTGACAGTGCGGCTGGTCGGAATCGAACGACGACGCCGTCGACGGACGCGACGAGGAGGCGGCGGCGAAGCGCTGCTGTCTGCAAACAAAGTGCGACACACGTCGAGTCAATCGTCGTGTTGTCTGCCACAGTTCCAATGCGAGTCAACGTGCACTAAAAACCAGCCATATTCGTGGAGCTCCGAGCAGGTGCACCGGTAGACGGATTTTTGTCTCACTCACATTGTGTGACTGAACTGATCTTGTTTTTTGGTCACATCACAACAGAGGTAACTTGATGAACGTTTTTTGATTGGGAAACTCAAGTTTCACCAACAGAGAAAATCTACAATATTCATTCATGAATAATGATGGGCAGAGAAAAAAGAAACCGGTTGAACCATTGCTTGGTGAATCCGCAAATCAGCTGGCAAACCTCGACGCCGGAGTTGAATACTGGTGCTGCGAAGAAAACGACGTCGACGTCGCGTTGTTGTTGCCGCTAGACTGTCGGTTGTTGCTGCTGCGTGCGTGAAAATCGTCGTTGTAATCGAGGTCACGATCGTCCATTCGTTGTTTTCCTGAAATACCACCGCTGCTGCTGCTGAGTTTTTTCGTTGAAGAAAACCACACACCAAAACGATCCGCTGGCTGTTCGAAAAAATGTTTTTCAAACACACACAAATTAACCAGAAGCAGGAGCCGCCACTGCCTGCCATACGCCACAGACAGTCCACAGTCGAAGTCCAAGAGAACTAGAAGAGCTGAACTGAACAAAGTGACAGAAAGCAACAAAAACAACACACACCTTCACTTTTCACTTTTCCAATCCGTCCTCCTCCTTTTGTTGTCCGTCGTCGTTGTTTTTTCACGTTTCCGCTGCTGCCACCGCCTTTTTTCTTCTTCACTTCAGTTTTTCCAATGGCACTTTGGCGAACTTTATCAATAGTTGAATTCAGTTTTTCTTATTTTTTTGTCCCTGTTTCATAGTTGTTTCAGAGCCGGAGGTTTGGGATTGGGTTGGGAGGGATCAGTAGCGAAAGCGGGACCTCGGGTGAGGGGGGGGGGGGTGTTTGCCTAATTTTAGAGGGGGGGGGGGGTCAGCAGGTGCCTTCTCGGTGAGGGGGGGGGGGTGCACGGGCAGCAAATTTTCCTGAGGGGGGGTGCACTGGCAGAAAAATTTCGTGAGGGGGGGGCTGCACGGGATCGCACGGGTAATGCCAAATTTTTGCCTCAGAAAAACACAGAAATTCTTGTAAAATACAGAATATTTTGTGCAAACAAGCTGCTTGTTTGGTCAGAAACAACAAAATCTATGCAGGGACAGACACAAACGTCAAGAAAAATGCAAAAATTACGGTATTTTTGGAAAAAATTGAGATGAGATTGACCACCGTGAGGGGGGGTGCGATCCCGTGTTTTCTCGCGGGTGGAGGGGAGTCTAGTACCCGTGTCGAGGTAAAGGGGGGGAGGGGGGGGTACACGGGTATCTGCCCGTGCACGGGCAGGATTTTCGGCTGAGGGGGGGGGGGGTGGGTGGGGCCGCCCCCCCCCCGCACTTTCGCTACTGGTTGGGATGGGATTATGGTTCGAAAAAAGTGAAAATCCTCTAAAGCTTCATTACTAAAGCGCACGCGCAAAAATTGTAAAATAGGGTTGTATACAAAAATCGTCATTTTTGTTTTTTTTTTAATTTAAAAAAAATCAAAAATTAAAGTTGTGCTGAATCAACCAGGGAGTTCGAAGAACCACATTTCATAGTTGTTCCAGAGCCGAGAGGTTGGGGGTAGGGTTAGGGGAAAAAATCCCGAAAAGCTTCTTTATTAAAAGCACGCGCACTTGGCATCGGCATTGCTCATTGCTCATGATCCAATAACGCGCGCGCACACGCACGCGCGTAACTCCGCCCCCTTCAGATACAGAACAACGCGCATGAAGAAGGAAGCTGTTGCTGTGATGTGCTGCTGCAAGCAATTTGGCAATTTAAAAAGTTAGCTGATTGGCTGAATGTGAAATTGGTGTGATGGTTGGTCTAAATTGCAGGATACAGTTTCTTTCGTTCACACATCTGTTTTCAAATGAAACAAAGATCAGACAATTAGAATGAAGCAGAAAAACAATCTGGTCGTCGAGTTGCCTTGTGGAGACCACAGTCGCTCCTGCCTGGCGCTCTTTTATTGCAATATATTGCTCTTTTGTCAAATCGTCAATCGGATTTTTCTCCGTATCAAGGCATTCTGTCAGCAGAGCAGAACTCACACGACAGAAACGAAAGAAAGGAAACCAAAATTAAAACATTTCATTCTCTGCATTTAAAACGTGCATTTTATTTTTTGTCAGATTCAGATTCTTTATTTCAACGCACAACATAAGTCATGGCAAACAAACGAAAAAAATGTGTTTTTGATTGCACAGATTCATCATCAAAATCGGAGCATTTGCAGTTCTTTTCAGCAACAAAACAAAAACGCCAAAGAACAAACGAAAGCTCGCTCAGCAGCGAAGTGTTGTTTTATTTTTTCACAGCTGTTTGTTCCAAAACAAAGCATTCACCTATCTATCAGAATCTGTCACAATAAAAATCACTTTGCAATGATGCGGCATGCGTTTTGACCTCGACCAGAAAACCACACTCTCAATCAACCGTACTTGCATCGTGATGTGAACGGGAAACAAACTTCTCTCGCAAAACCAAGCTACAGTTCACAAACCACAAGTAAAAATACGCAGGTTGCAACGTTGTTTCAGCATTAGCTTTTTCATCGGTTTGTCTTGCAGTTGTAGGTTTTTAATTTTTTTTAATTTTTTACAAGTTAGGTTTGTTCGAAGCGTCTCGTCGAGCTGAGTTCAGCTAGACTATTTTCAGAACCATCCGAAAAACTATAAGAGCGAAAATCGTGTTTTATTGAAATTACAGTCCATCTCGCTAATATATGCAACTCGCTGATTGGTCGGCTCCTCACGCTCCGCACCCCTGGGAACGGGATTCAGAAAATATCATGTTTTTTTTGTTGTTCAGCGGTTTGTTTTCTTTTTTTTTCATGCCGAAAAAAATTCTGAATCAAAAACTACAAAATTCCAAACGTTTGAAATGGTAAAAAATTAGTAAACTGAAGTTTTTTTGGTTGATTGACGGCGACGACGTCGTCGAGAATTTTTGCTTTCAAACGTACCGCTGGCCGCTGCTGCGTGTTCAAAACAAATTTAAAACAAACAAACAAAATAACAAAACTTGCTTTTAACGATTTCGACGGTTTTCATCCCGCTTTTAACAATTGATTCATTGGGTGCGCCATGTCCATTCATTGTTGTTCAAAGATTGTTCACATTGTCAATAAATACTGTCACCTGCTGCGTTCTTCTTCTCTGTGCTTCGGACACACAGTAGCGGCCAGCGGCGGCACGCTCTTTTCATGCCTAAAGGCAAAAACTAAACCAAAAACCATAGACGACGTCGTCGCAGTCAATCAACCAAAAAAAGACATTTTTTTGACATTGTGACCAATGCAAATTTTTGGAATTTGGTAGTTTTTTATTTAGAATGTTTTTTCGGCATGAAAACAATAAAAACAAACCGCTGAACAACAAAAAAACATGATTTTTTCTGAATCCCGTTCCCAGGGTGCGGAGCGTGAGGAGCCGACCAATCAACGAGTTGCATATATCCATTTATATGTTTGTATATATAAATATATATATATATAGTGTGATAGACTGTATGTCCATTTCATAGAGGGAAAGTTGCATTTTCAACAGTAAAACAGGACAATTTTTGACGTGTACTTGAATATTGAACCGTTCTTAGTTGTTCCTCTTTAGAAAATTACCAAAATTTGACTGTGTTCAAAAATTCCTGTTTGCTGTAGCTAAGTCGGCAACCCCTGTCGACCCGGTCGCCCCCCCCCCCCCAAGACACTTACTTTCAGGTTCAACCAGCTATGCTATCTGCCACATGGCGAGAGCCCACTCTTCAAATCATCGTATCGAAAACACGTACCATGATTTCGCGATCACGTTGCGGGCAACTGACAGACGCAAGTTTAACACGTTAGTTTAGCTCAGCACGCAAGTTTTAACATGTGGCCATGTTATCGGGTATCTGAAAAACGGTCGTGTGATGTGGTATTAACCAACATCTCCGCTCCAATTGTTTAACAATATATCGCACAACTCCATTGTACAGTCGAACTCACTAAAATGTGGAATCAGCTGATTGGTCGACCGAGCGGAGGCTGCTCACACTCCGCACCGTTCTTTTTTCGTGGATTTGGATTTTATTGAAACGTGTTTCTTTTGAATGAGTGTGAATTTCCAGCACCGTTTTCATGCTAAAAATAAACTCAAAGGGTTGGAGAACTGCGAAATTCAATTTTTTTTATTCAACAGCTCAAAATGCATTTTTTACTGACGACGACGACGACGACGACGTCGTCGCTTAATTTTTACGTGTGAACTGAAAGACAAAAGCCTGAAATGAGTGCGTTGTGTAGCCAGCTGAAGGGGGTTTCATTCCTAGCTGACCGATCGACATGCGTCCGCAATTAAAAAAAATGCGTTCCGACTTCGCGGACGACGACGACACGACGACGACTTTGCTTTCATTTTTCATTTTTTCGTTTTCAAGTTGTTTTTGGTAAGCTGCTGTGTTCATTTACTTGGTGCACGCAGCAAACCAGGCACAGCTCACTCCTTTCAGGCTTTTATTTTCCAGTCCACACGCAAAAATTAAGCGACGACGTCGTCGTCGTCATTAAACAAAAAATACATTTTGAGTTGAGCTGTGGAATAAAAATTTTCTAAATTTCGCGGTCTCCAACCTTTGAGTTTATTTTTAGCACAAAAAGGGTGCAGGAAATTCATAAAATCACGTTTCAATAAAATCCAAATCCACGAAAAAAGAACGGTGCGGAGTGTGAGCAGCCTCCGCTCGGTCGACCAATCAGCTGATTCCACATTTTAGTGAGTTCGACTGTAGACCTATAACATACGCCAATCAACAAGATATCATGTTCATCTCATGGCCTACCGACTGAAAAACATGTTCTAAGTTGCAAGAAAACGATTTCTGAAACGATATTTCAATTCAGTTAAGTCATTTCAACGCTAAAAATTGACTCTAGAAGTCATCCAAATCGAAAAACATGGAGTACGTCGGTCAAAATGACCAAATAATGACATTTACTTCAGCACACAAAGAAGTTGGGAAGAAAATTTGGTTTGAACTTTCAAAAAATTATGCCATAAATCGAATTTTCAGAGCAAAGTAGAAGAAAAATTTTTCAAATTTTTTTTAAGTTTGAAAAAAAAGTCCAAATTTTTTTTTAAACGAAAAAAAAAATTAAAAAAATTTGTTTTTTCAAAGCCCCTAACCCTAAGCGTCCCAAAACGGTAAAACGGTCCAAAATCGACTGCTGACTGTATTACGAGGTGATATCAAAAAAAATTTTTGTTGAACTTTCGAAAAGTTGTGCCTGAGGTTTTCAGAGCATGTTGGAAGAAAATTTAAAAAAATCGGCATTTTTGTTTTTTAAATCACTTAAAAAATTCAAAAAAAAACAATATCAATCTCGAAAACTGTCACACACGACGAAACATTAACAAATAAAATAACTAGCAAGAATCAAACTCATGAGTATGACTGCCCGATCAAAACTGTTCAAAACAAAACAAATAATCCACTTCATTGACGATACGAATTCAAATTGCCTCACAATCTCAGTGCACAAGACGAAACTCGACTGACTGGCTTCTGAAGTTTCTGACGTATTAACAAAAGAAATCCTGAAAGAACACAGAACAAATCCTGAAAGAATTAGCAACGGAACACCACAAGCATTTTCCGACCACAAGCAGGGTAATGTTGGCAAGTTTGTTTAGAAAAAGTTGAAATGAAAGGGGACATTGAACACAATGTGATTGTTTGTTTGTTTTTCTTTTTCTTTCTTTTTCAAAGCAAGAATGTTTAATGGACCTTAGATTAATTTATCAATTCGCAAAGTTTTTCTCAATGGGAAAGGAAGAGCAACGGAGCAGCAGCAGCGGCATCCCCACCTAGAGATGTCAAGAAAAAAAAAATTCTAATTTTTTTTCTTTATAATTTTTAAAATTAATTTTTTTTTTTTTTCTTTTAATTTTTTTTTTGTTTAAAAATGAAAGTTGTTCAGAATTTTTCAGGGAGTCCGAATATCACCATCTGAGGAGCCACCGACTTACCATATGACCCCCACTCATATGGGAGGAGGGTGAAAATTTCAGACTTGGTTTCGGCGACCCCATTTTCCCACCGACGACATCACGTCTCGTGTTTTGCCTCTCAATTCACCTCAAATAACACGGAAACAAGTTCAACAACAAACCGGTGTGATCATGCTGACGACACGAGGCGAAACAGCAACGAGCAACCAACGAAGTTACGCTTGCAGTGGCAGACAGTGCAATTTCGACCTTTCGAGATCCTGAAAAACGATGCGTAAATGTGAGTTCTCTGCTTCTATCTCACCTTAGCGGCATCGGAATTTGTTGAACTAGCCTTTGCGACGCTCAAGTACTTCAATGCGCGAGTCGATCATCACTCACCAAGGCTAAAAACAGTCGATAAATCAATCCAGAATGCCACCTGCAGCGTTGAAGACTAAGTGACAAGGTAAAGTCAAAGAAAATTTTTGTTGAACTTTCGAAAAATTATGCCAAAAACGGCATTTTCAGGGCACATTAAAGAAAAAATTTCAAAAATTTTTGATAAAAAAAATAAAAAATGCTCATTTTTTTTACTTTTTTAAAAAAAAATTAAAAAAATTTTTTTTGACCCTTACATCTCTATCCCCACCCCACCCAGGTCCACGGAAATCAAGCCAGAAGGGAGGGGAAACGTGTCGCAATAAATTTATGGATGAGTTGAGATTCGTTTGCAATAAGCCTATTTTTGAGAGAAGAGGTTGAGGGAGCTGAGACTGTGTCTTGATTCAGACTGTTCCAGAGTTGGATGGTTCGCACGGCCCAAGCACCAGCTCTGATTGACGTCTTTACAGGCGGCGTGTTCAGTTTATATTGATGACCTCTAGTACCAAATTCCCCTTAGTGAACCTCAAAGAAGTCTGATAGATTCAAGACATAACACTTTGCATTGATAAATTTCTAAACCATTACCAGGTCTGACACAATTCTCTTGAATACGAGTGAACTTTGCTGCAAATCAATGAGACTACATCAATATAATAATCACTAAATGTCGTCGTCAAAGGAAGCGTTCCTGCGGCAGTCCTATACGGACTTGGCAAAGGCGGAGACGTCTCGCGACATGGAACGAGCGTTGCGAACGGCCAATCGAAGTGAGTGAGCCACTTGTCCGTTGTTGCTCCATGTACTAAATGCACGCCATGGCATGCCTTCCTCTCGTTCATTTTCAGTTTTAAAACAGTATCCGCACGAAGTGGACGCATTCCGCTGCAAAGTGGTCACGTTGATTCATCTCTCCAAGTTTGACGACGTTCTGGTGTTGCTCAGGAAAACGGCGCCCAGCTTGACCAGGTCTAACTGAAGTTTTTTTAACATAGCACAACAATTTTGAGCTCATTGCAAACGGCTGCGGTTATTCGTTGAACACCGGACAACAAACACAAACAAAGCAACGTTTGGCAGGGGTCTTCATTTCGAGCGTGCCTATTGTCAGTACCGACTGTACCAAACGCGCGAGGCGGTGGAGACACTGATGCAAGCGCTGCCGGACAACGCCACCCCGGAGCAGCTCGACGCGCCCTCGCAGGAACTGCTCGCTCAACTTTTCTATCGACTGGAGAAGTTCGCGGACTCGCAGAAAATCTATTTGCGACTGATGAAGCAAACGACTGACGATTTTGAGCTGGAGCGGCAGGCGAATCTGATGGCCGCGCACGCACAACTGACTGCCTCCGGCAAAGAGAGTCCGGTAAGGGGTAGTGTGCGCAACTGAATTGCGCAATTCGCAACATATTGACAAGTTGTGTGGCTAACTCGAGACTTTCCACAGTACTTACTGCAAATGGAAGATCCGTTCATAATGCGGCGGTTAGATGAGTGAAAATGAGCGCATTCAGTTCAAAATCAGTCAGTTGCGTTGGTTGCGTGCAGTGCACATTGGTATATGGCTCGGTCAATCCTCCACAAACACAACAGCACACAATCGCAGGACATGAAGCTGCCATTGGAGACCTTTGAGCAGCACTACAACCACGCGTGCACGCTGATCGCTCGCGCCAACTATGCTGCCGCCGTGACGTCGCTCAAAACGGCACTCAGTGCGTTCGCTTGCAAACTGCGTGTAACCGGGTGTTTTACGGGGAAAATATTTTTCCGTTTTTTATCTCTCAGGCATTGCGGTGTAGGCCTGCACAGACAACATGCATCACGTCACGTGGTCACCACTCACCAATCAATTAGTTTATAAATGCATACTATGAGGAAAGAAATATAATAGACTAGACTGTGGTTTGTGAGATGATTGACTGTGTGAGTTTTCTCAGATGTTTGCCGCAGCGTGCTGACGGAGGATGGTGTGCCCGAGGATGAGATCGAGGACGAGCAAGCGATCGTCACGGTGCAACTGGCGTTTGCGGAGCAGATGTGCGCGCACGACAGCGCCGTCGCCTCAGCGTTGCATCGATATTTGGGCGTGCTGAAGATTCGGTCGGTGGTGCACGTGGACACACGTTCACCAGCATGTGCACCTTTGCGAGCATCATGCTCTCTCTTCTAATCTCTTCTGTTGTCGATTGGGGAGAATTCGATTGTCGATTTATTCGAATGTGTCGGACCGAAATTACGGTCGCTCCAAACAAACGGCCCCTTTTCTCATGCACGAGCACCAGGATTCCAGTTCGGTTCTACATCCTTCGCGTATTTTTCTCATGTGGAGAAATTCGTCAAACGTAAAAGTTTGTTTCTGAGGACATCACGTCGTTTGGGCTTTTCGGTTCGGCACGTTTGAATAATCAGACTTTACACTGTTGCATGATGACGTCACGGACACGCGCTCATTGTAATGCGCGTGTGTTCGTCTGGCTCGCATTGCAGCAATGGCACGCTGTGCGTGCACGTTGAAGGGCGGATTTTGTAAAATGCTAATAAATCAACGCATCACGAGCATCCTGATATAGTCTTTGATATGAAAAGCGTTTGCAACGTTTCAAACATGTTTTGATAAAAAATGTTCAAACACTTCGCGTTCAATCGATTTTGCAGTCCGTCTGATGCGAGCGTGCTCGCCGTTGCCTCGAACAACGTGGTCAGCATCAAACAGGAGCACAATTTATTTGACGCACGAAAGAAACTGAAAGCCTGCCAGGGCACGCAAGTCGAGCACAAGCTGCTCAGCGCGCAGAACAAGATCGTCTGTCTCAACAATGCGCTGCTGCAGCTGCACAGTAATCAGGTTCGCTTGGTCTTGCGTGGATTTGGCTTGCCAACGATCGCCTGGCTGGCTGCTGTTGAGAGCGCCTATCAGTAACATTTTGCATTCCTGATTCTTCTTGCTAACCCACTACTCATTAGGCAGCCTCTGTTCGATTCAAGCAAGCTCGGTTGTTCACGCAGCCGGTTCAATCGTTTGAATAAACTGACCGTGAGAAAAACGGTAAAGAAATCAATCTGAAGCAACGCTGTGAATACGCGAAGTTCGCTGTTTGCGGTTCCGCCAGGTAGATGCATACCGTCAGTGCAACGGACTCCACGCCGAAGGTGTTTTGCGACAGACAGCTCTTATAGTCTGGGTAAAACATCAGCGAACCTAGGTGGTAAAATCTCACAAAATCAACCATCCCTCCCGGGCAATAAAGCCACAAGCGGCCCGGTGTTTTGCGAGCGTATACAATACATGGAGCTTCGCTGTTTGCTGTATCGCCAGGCCGGGTAGTGCGTTTGTTTCACAGCTTGACGCCTGCAAACGTGCAATCGCTGAGCTAAGAGAGCGCTACGATGACGTCGCGTTGGCGATCGCCGTTGAAGCAGCGCTGTTGAATCGGCAGAAGGAGACGCCGAAAGCGATACAGTTGCTGCGCGCGGCGCTCGCTGGTGACACGCACCGATTCAGTGCACAGAATCGACGAACGCTCACACTGCTGTTGGCACAGTTGCACATTGTTGAGGGTAGGTGAATGCGGCATCGTGAGTCGTGGCAAACCGGTTTACTCGTGGCATCCCTGGGTGATTGTTGAACGCTGAGGGCTTCGTTTCAAGGATCAACGGAAAGAAACCCGTCATTTAAACGGTTTGGTTGCAAGGTCTGTTTGAAAGTTGTATTAGTGTCAGACTGCTTTCTGCACAGTTCGCTCAGTTTCACAGTTACACCGCTTGTCTGTGCCGAGTCAGCATTGCAGTTTGTTTCTGTGCAGGCAACCTGTCGGAAGCAGTGGCCGTCGTTAGCGGCTTAACCGAGATTCGAGATGAGCCGGCGATTCTGTCGTTCATGGTGGGCGTGTGCTTGTCTGCCAATGAAACCGATCGTGCGCTGGACACGCTGCTGGACGCTGTGCACCGAATGCAGCGCACAAACGTCTGTGGTTGTTCGTGGTCGCCATTGGCTTTGAATGTTCGCTTGCACTCAGCAGGTAAACGCCTGTTCGTTATGACGTACACTGACGTACGTCAAAGGCACCGCACCTGCGTTGTGCTTTTTGAAAAAAAAACAAAAATTCATAGCAGAAAGCTGAAACATCACCTTGAGCGCTAAGTGGTGGACGTGCGCTAGGCGCATCGTTTGTTTTTTTGGATCACCCTGTACGTCTGTATCCGGTGGTATGCTAAAACAGAAGACTTGACGTGCCGTGCCGTATGCGGATACGTCAGTATGAACAGGCGTTTATTGGTTGAGCGGTTATAAGCACAGTTTCAGCATTGCATGACATCGACAATCAGCAAGTTGTACGCTTGCACGGTCCGTTTGCTTGCAGTCAACTTCCAGTGTTGCGAAATACATGCAACTTTTCAGTCGGACGCAGCACAGCAAAAGCTGTCGGTGATTTTGGAGCACACTGCCGTGCTGCACGCGAAGCTGGCACGCACCGAGAAGGCGTCGGAACTGCTCGAGCAACTGCGGCGGTGGGTGTGCATTGGTGATTGGTTATGCAGTGTGTCATCTTTCTTCGCTTGATGCAAAGCACTCAAAGGAAGAATAACATGAGATCGGATTTTAACATGTATTTAACATTTAACCGCAAATGTGGTGGGCAATTTGATTTCAAACAAACGTGATGTATTTGTCGTTCTTATTCAAAGTTTCGCGTGCGTTTGTCATTCTCGTGGCATGGGTGGTAGCGCGTTAGACTCTTGTCTGTGCGTTCGGGGGGATCGAGCCCCGCCGAAGGGTGCACAGTATAGGCACTTATAGACTGAGAAAACTCGATGGGCGCCCTACTCGACGGCGTTCTGTGTTAGATACAAACATTGGTCGTTCGTTTGTTTTGCGTTGTTTTCTGCGACAAAAAAATACTGTCCACAACTGGAACACGTGGATGGTATGGTGCAGCACGCACACGGAAATCTGTGCGTCCGTAACATCGTGTCGCAGTCGAATCCGATTGCACAAGCGCGTCATTGTTGTCGTTGCTCGCAATCGCACAGACTCCGCCCGGACGACCCGAAGATCGTGGCACGTCTAATGCGCATCTACGGCAAATTGGACGCGTCGAAGGCGGAGCAACTGAGCCGCGAGCTGCCCCGGCTGATGGCGTCACTGAGCACGCGGGGCTGTCCGACGGTGACCCGCGGGGCTCTCGGCGCGTTGCCCGACGGCACCAACTTGGACGCACTCGAACTGTCCGAGTCGATCCTGTACAAGTCGAAGAAGCCGCCACCGATCAGCGACGTCACGGCGGTTGGTGTCGCACACGTCATTTCAGTCGATTTCATTTTTTTTCATTTCGCGACAACGCACTCCGAGAAAACTAAAATGGAGACTTTTAAATTGTTGTCGTTTTTTGCTGAGACTCGCGTTATCTTGGTGGTTGCGGCAGCCGATTCGCTTTTTCTATTACTATCGCTGATTTCTACTATTATCTATTATCAATTTGTTTAGGTTCTGCGACTCATTACGTATGTGGACGTTGCTGGGAAACTAGTTTCACTCTTTATGTGGCAATTCAAAATCGCCCAAGTGACTCGGGCCTATTTAAGGGGCTCGGATCACTTTGCCAATTTTGAATTCCCGCGTCATACATGCAACTGTTTACCTATCTTAGCGCGCATTGAGTTGCGGGACCAAAATAAAAGATCATATTTAAATGCTAATGCGCTGATTGGTATTTTGGTTTTTGGTTTTCTTGATTTACAAGCAATCACGTGCTTCAAACACTGAAAAACAGCGTTTTGGAAACTTCAGCACACCGCTAACGAGCACCGTTTTGCTTGCCGCTGCAGGAGCCAACCGTGAAACGCCGTCGCAAGCGCAAACACCGCGGTCCGAAACCGAAGAATTTCGACGCCGCCGTGCCTCCCGATCCGGAACGGTGGCTGCCCCGTCAGGAGCGAAGCACCTTCAAACGACGCAAGGACAAACGCGCCAAGGACAGAGACATCGGCCGGGGCCCGCAGGGTGCCGTCGCAACGGCCGCCACTGAGAAATTGTCAGTTCTGGAAAAAAGACGCTTTTGCGGTTTTTGGTAAATTTCGGTTTTTTCGCCAAAGCGGGGCAACTGATCAACGCTAGAGATCTGTTGGCCTCTGGTCAGGTTGCTATTGGTTTTTTTAAGAAATAGTGAAGGTTTGGTGTTGTGATGTTCAATATTTTGTGGTTATTTGTGATGTTACTTGGGTTGCTTGAGTGAAGAAGGACAAAAAAAGTGCAATGAACCCTGTTCCAAAAAGCTGCAGAATTCACGGAAACGTCAGCGCGAGTGGAACATCAAACACGTGTGCGCGCATTTTTGGAAAAGGGGACAGCACATGTGCATTCTGTAGCATACGCAACTAGCTGACTGGTTGGTGATCAAGTGATGCTTTTTGTACACGCATTGTTGTGGAGGTGGAGTCCGTCCTGCGCCGAGAAAGCATGCATCACATGATCACCAACCAATCACCTATTGCATATTCTATCAAAATGGACTTTGTATCAAAATTTTCCCAAATTCGAAACCTCCGAGAACTTCACAAAATCACACTTCAGGGATCTCAGCGGAAAACCGGCGGATGGGGGGAGTCCCGGGGGTGCGGTGACGGGCTCCCCTAAGACCACCACGGCACCACCCAGTGGCCCCGGACCGAGGCAACAGCGACCCGCGGCCAGAAAAGGAAAAGCAAAGAAGAAATTTTGATCAAACTTCTGATTTTGGTTTTTTTTGTTTTGTTTTAGGCAGTGATTCGTTTCAGCTGTTTTCTTTTGTCCTCTCCGACTCTGTGATTGTATGCTTTTTCTGTTGGTTGTTGGTTGTTCAGTTGCTCGTTTGTTCCGATTTCTAATTGTGACTTTGTTGGGTCCTCTGGCACATTTTATGCTGGTTGGTCTGCTTTGAGCATGGAAGAGGATTTCGTTTGAAACTTACTGAATTGCTGTTCACTGTTGTTTGTGAATGAACGCTGCTCTGAGGTTCATTCAGAAGAATTAATCAGGTTTTCTGTGACATGTGACATTTTCTCGTGGGTGATTGGAGGAATTGAAAATAAAAAAAAAGATATTACGTCGGGAACATGAGATTTTTTACATCAATAGCAAAGCGTTCTAATCGCGTGTGACTAAAAACGTATTATCTCGGCATTTTGAAAATTTTGTGACCCTGGCGTTTGTCTGAGAAGCCAAGCGGGCTCCTCAATTCCATTTTGAAAAGCGAGAGCGTTTGATGAATTGAGCCCAGTCAGACAAAAAACTCATTGGTTAAATCTTTCGCCACTGTTCTCGAGTTCTCGTTGTTTTTTTTGGCGAGCTAAAAACCACACTCGCGAATCAAATGGAAGCACATTTGTGTCCATGTGAACTGGTCGCGAGAGACATGCAAATGAATTTGAAAAAAGACCAGTGTCCGTTAGTTATTGAATGCGGTTCTCTGTTTGTTGCAGGAAATGGCGCTATTTCCGGCGTACCAATCCGTCGCCGACAACGACGATGAGCCGGCAAGCTCAACGCAACCACAAGCATCGTCCAGTTCTGGCCAAGCGAGCTGGCTGAACGCGAAAAGCTTCACGAGTTTTCCGACAGTAGTGCACCAAGATGCCGACGACACCGTGGCAGACGCTGTGATCGAGCTGTCCTCATCGGACAATGACGGCGGCTCTGTTCAATCGTTTGACAGACGGAAACGCAAGAAGCGAGAGAAGAAGCGAAAGCATCACAAAAAGCGACACAAGAAAACGAACGAAACGCAGCGCGAAACAGCGGCGGAAGCAGCGAAAGCGGTGAAGCCGCGATGGGCGTTCGCGCGTGACGTGCTCACGGAGCAGCTGGTGATGCTTGATCGATACCGTGACACGGACAACCTGCTCTACGACGACATGTACAGTCGACAGGTCAGTCGTCACAAGTCGATCAGCGTCGGCGGCAATGGCATAAAAACACCATCCATCATTTTTTGTCACTTTTGGGCTGCTGTCAGCCCGCCACAGATTCGCGTCGAGCAAGAAGCAAATTCGAACGTCGATTATTTGCCTAAAACCGCTTGAGAAACTGCCAAAGCTGCTAATTTCGTCTATTTCTTGGCTTTTCACAAACCTTTATTGCATTCGAAGCATTTTTTTAAATAAATACCCAATACTTTGTGCCAATAGCACACTGACTTGTTTAAGCCAAAACAACGTTTCCATTTTGTTTTTAATCACAACATAAGCTTTTTGTCAGATAGGATAAGAAACTAGCGGTCGATCTTTAAGAGAAACGATGCACTTTGATGGCAACGTGTTGCTTTGAAACGATCGCCGTTGAAATCTTGGAGCATGCAGCTTTGCAACGCACACGTCCACCATGCAACTGCAGATCGCCAAACGCCGTCTGTTCGCGTCGCCCTCGCTCTGCCTCGGTTGGACGCAGACTCGCGAGAAGCTCGCCGAAATTCTCACGCAGCTCGATCGAGCGAACAACGCCGTGGCGAAGAAAAGGAAACTGAAGCGACGGAATGCAACGCGCGAAATGCGGTACTTTGAGGCGGCACGCTTTTTGATGCGCAATACGAAGGCAACACCAGTGGCATTCAAACTGGACAGGTCAGCAGGGAAATGAAATCATTGCGCGACGTCTACAGTCTTACTCCATAACATATGCAGCTGGCTGATTGGTTGATGCATGCATGCTGTGCACGAATTGCTGAGAATTGTGGAGTTCGGCTTGCACAGAATGCATGCTAGCATGCATCACGTGACCACCAACCAGTCAGCTAGTTCGATATGTTATTGAGTTAGACTGTAGATTGGCTTTAAGACGGGCTTGCTTGACCACAGGCTAGTTGTAAATTGTATACAATTAACTGATTGGTTGGTGACTGGTGGTGTGCATTCTGTGTCTGCACATTGCTGGGAGGCGGAGTCAATGCCTGCACGCAAGAATATGCATGCATCACACATTACGTACGTGCACCGTCCAATCAGTGATTTGTTGTAATTTACAGATGGACTGCACAAACATGAAGTTTGCTCATTTTTTTCGAAACCGACTGACTGCGCTGCTTTGTGGCTTTGCAGGCAGCAGCCGTCTTGTTCGTCCCCTTCTGCTGCTCCTTTGCCGGAGTTCATTCAGTTGGCCTCGTCTGAGAAGACGCAAAACAGCGGCGAAAATGAGCCGGAACTCATTTGGGATGCCACCATCCAAATGTACCGTGAGGTCGCATCGCAAAGCAAATCCGCAACGGTGGATGAAATTGAGCAGCCAGCCGAGGAGTTGTTTGAAACGGAAATTGGCGGTAAGTGAACTATAGTGCTTGTTGATTGGTTGCATTTCAGTTGCTCATTGATGATATCGTCTCAAACGTCCGACTTTTAAGGGGCATTCATGTTTTAACATAGCTACGCGTCACTGAATACTGCTTCATGAATGCCGCCGTTTTTTAGCGAGTCTGAAGCAACGCAACGCAGCGGAACGAGCGCATTTGATGAATGCAGCACTGAACAGCACGCACGCGTTTGATGTGCCCTTGTGGTTGGAGTACGTGCGACTGCAGGTGCGAAGCAAGCCGGTTGCTCAATGCACCAACCGTTGTTACTTGAGTACTTCCAGTCAGTTGCTTCAACGTTTACACCATCGATTGGCCGCAGAAATTGCGTTTTTTTTGTAACTTGTAGTCTCTCCATTCCCGTACTTGCCGAGTATTCACCTTCGGGTTCAGGTTTAGGCACCGGTAGCAGCAGCAAAAAATGGGCCGAACTTCAAGTGAGTTCCGAAAGTAGCGTGTATAGTAGTTGTTGTCGTTGTTCTTGGAAAGTATAGCAGGCAATGTTTTTAGCCGGGGCTAACCCAAAAAAGCATACAGAATGCCGTCGAGTAGGGTGCCTATCGAGTTTTTTTCTGCCATCAAGTGCCTATACACCGCTCGGCGCTCCCCCGAACGCGCAGACACAACGAGTCTAACGCCGCTACCACTAGCGGCGCAATGCTAGTCGCTACTGCTATGCGACTAGCACAGCAACAGCATGGTTGCCCACTTAGGACGACCTGTACCGCACGACGGCCACTGGCGGCCCGACGAACGACGCCTCCGAGCAGACGACGCGTGTCTCCGAGCGGGCGCTGTGCGAGCGAAAACTCGCCATTCTGGACAAGGCGATTCAGAAGAATCCGAAATCGTTGCCGCTGAAATTGAAACGACTCGACGTCGGCAGCTTCGTGTGGGAGCACGCGCAGCTGGCGCATCAGTGGCGTGCGCTGCAGTTTCAGCACGTCAACTCGCCCGAGATGTGGCGTAGTCGGCTCAGCTTCAATGGACAACACTTTGCGACGTTCTCTGTCGACGCTCAGGTACAGTTGGTGTTGTTTTCACGAATTTTTGTGTTTTTGTCGGCGATGGTTTTTCAGGTTGTCTGATGAGCTTTCCTCGGACCTCGGGTATCGCTAATGGACAAACAGTTTCGTTTACGAATGTCACTTTTTATACCAAAACTTCCTGCAAGCTGAGCGATGAACAAAGTTGCAGAAACTGACAATAGTCGTACAAAAACAACATAATGCATTGCAAAACGTCATGTTTTTAGCCGATTCAAGTGATTTCGCATTTCTGTGAGGTTTAGAGAAGCAACTGAGCTGCACAACAAAACTCCAATAAGCGGTGACCAATGTATCGCTGCAACTACAGCAGCAAATCTAGCTGCACATCAGAAGTTTTAGCTGCATTTTGCAATTTCTATGCAACTCTGAGAAACTCTGTCAATAAGCAAGGCATGCCAACCGAAAAACATTGACAAAAAACTTGGTGTTGAGCAGAATAAGTCCCACAAAAAAAGTCATAATAAAAGAAATCACCGAATTGCCCAGAGAGAAAACTGAAACGTTTCCACCGAGTCACGGATCGATGTGCGAATGCTTGGCACTCTGTTGGCGGTTGTCGCCATTTTGGCGTGCTCCACTGGCTGCCGCCCGCCAGTGCGGCGTTGTCTCGTCAATGATTTGAATGACGGTCGACGTGGCACACGGCAACTGGTGCCAATTGTCATGCCAGTGAGCGTTCGCTTTGCGATCATTGCCTGCCATTTCTGGCAACGGCGGCGCCGGCTGGTCGCTCTGCTGCTGTTTGATCTCGGTGATGTCGACGATCTGAGCGCCGGGGCGCGCGCGCGTGCAGAAATAGTGGCCTTTCGGGTAGACTTTGTGCTGGTGATGGGCAATGTTGCTGTGGCAGTGCGTTGCGTTCGCACTGGCCGCGTTTGCTGAGTGTTGCTGGTGCAGTGAACGTTGCTGACAACCGTTGCGAGGCACTGCACGGTCGAGATCGGCTGCCTCGTGCTGGTAGTTCACTTGAGCATGGTGCTCACTGTGATGTTGCGTTGTGCAGTTCGCTTGGTGATTCCGTTCAGTCATCATCAGTGGCGGTGAATAGCCGGACGCAGTTTTGTGTTGCGCGAACCGCAATGCCTGGAACACTTTCTTGGATACGTTTTTACACCAATTCTAAATGCACGTTTATTGGATGAGGAAGATGTAAAAGCAGTGGCAGTAGATTATTGAATGGATGCTTCGGTTGGAAAAAGTTGTCCAGGAAATGTTCACTGAGTCGGTGGAATACAATTACCGTGGTAACTATCTCTGACTGTGTTGTCTGCCAATGAGATTTGAAAATGCACGCATAATTATTTGTGCAATCAAAGGAGATGATTTTGAAATGTGACACGCTGGCTGGCGGCTGCTCAAGGCTGGGCAGGGCTTTTAGATATAAGAAACAGCTACTCAGCGATGACCTATTTTTTTAAACGTGTCCCACTGAAATGACGTCATTTTAGTCCGGACACGTTTGAATAAATCCACAATAGTGCAACACGCGCTCGCTCCGTCGGCTTGCGGCTGCCCAGCCGTTTGCACGCACGCAACGTGGCACAAATATTTTTTTATTGCGATTGTGGTGACGTCTGTTTGAACATGACAGCAATCTAACACCGCGTTTGTTAGGGCGTTTTCAATTTTCCACCATATGTGTGCGCATGAGTGGAATGAACATACTGGCGCTTTTGAAAACAAGCGTTTTGTGAAAACTGTACGGGCACATTGTTGTTGTCCGGGTGCTGGGTGGGTGGGTATAGCTATGATGTTGCTTTGCTGATGTGGTATTTCGGTGTTTGCGTGAAAATTCGTCCAAGATGCTGAATACGCAGCGCTGGCTGAGAAACCAGTTTCAAATGCACTGTAGTTGTTTAAAGGTTGAAAAGTTTGTGTGGTTTTAAACGTTTGTCTGTGTTATTCGTAGAGACAGATGCCATTACATGATAAGCATGACTTTTGAAAATGTCAAACATTAAAAGTTATGAATGTAGGTTTTTTGTTGGTGGTTTAGTGTGTGTTTTTTTGGCATGTGTTTGTTGGACAGAGCATTGATTGACAGCGGGAAATGGTAGCGGTGATGTGTGTGATGATAGGCACTGCTATGATGCGACGTTGTGTTTGAAATGCTGATTGATTCATTCAACCAAACGAACAGCACAAAAAATAAAGCACAGAATGCAGCTTTGTGCAGATCAGACGCAAACAGAATGATCAGTAAAACAGAAAAACCGATGCAACTACACTACAATAGAAATAAAATACAGGCACTAGCAAAATGCGTTGGCTTTCAAACCAATTTGAACTGTTGCTGCACACAAACACACGAAGCTCATCAAAAATCATCGAAAAGCAACAAAACCGAACTCACGAATAAATACGCGCTCGCTCACCAACCAATCACAATCGAGGCCACAATTTTCCGATCACCAATGAGCTGCTGGCTCCGTTTTGCAGCTGGCCGCTTACGACCAGTGCATTGCGAAGTTCTCGGAGGTGCTGTCCGGACGACTGTTGACGCACGAGCCACCACGGCACGCACGACGATTCCTGCTCGAGTGCTGTCTGAGACGATGCGAGTTTCTCGCGCTCACTGGACACACCGAGAAGGCGTGGGCAAGCGTGCAGGCGATGATGGAATGGAACTTTTACAGGTGTAGTACCGTATTACCCCCAATAAACCCCCATGGGGGATTAATACGTCAGCGACTTTTAGGGGTGGGGGTTTATTGGTGGGGAGGGGGGGGGGATTATTGGTGGTGGGGGGGGGTTATTTACAAAAAATTCTAGGGGTGGGGGTTTGTTGAAAAATGGCAAAAATACATTGCATGGCAGGCAAGAAAGTCGCAGAAACTTCTACTCTACATAGAAATTTCCTTTTATAACAGCCTTTTGTAATGAAATTACTATTAACTCACCCATTTGGGGCCTTTGGTAGCACAATTTCATCATTTTCACTGCAACCAGCCACTGAATTCGCTGGGTATGTGTTTCAAACAGGTCTCCAATAATCCCCCATGGGGGATTATTTGTGGGGGGGGGATTATTCGGAAACTGGTCGGGGGTGGGGGTTTATTGGTGGGGGGATTAATGGGGGGGGTTTAATGGGGGTAATACGGTATGATGTTTCTTAAAATTTGTCATCTTGTTTTTAGTGGTATGCAGAGCTCCGCGACACAAGAACGAACGAAAACTAGTTGCAAGGAATAGCTACTTAACCATCTCAAATGGCGGTTTTGTATCTCTAACCAATCGCGACCCCGTTAATTTCTCTTTTCCGTTCAAAGTTTCGCGTGCTCTGTGTTCTCTACGAAAAAAATCTAAAAAGTAACATACTATATAGTCTGTTCGTTGAACGGTGTCAGTTTTAGTCGCTCACAGTCACATCACAGCAATTCGTTTTTTGGGATGGTTTCGCTACCGGTGATTGATTTGATTTTTACAAACGAACAATTACTCTCGTAATTCAGAATGTTTTTCATTTGTAAAACTGTGGAACTTACTGTTCACGGCACAGTCATGGTGTCAATGACCGATTTGCTGCGTTGCAGTTTTAACTATTTTTACTTTCAGTTAAAATGCGGCAGAAACAAAACACAAAAGCGTGTCACAATTTTTGATTCACCAGTCGCCACCACAGATTCAACCCTCCATCCTGCAACAGTTGCAGACCAGCAAACTTTGAGCGAATGACGCCGGAAGAGCGTCGATTGTACATGGAGCCGTTCTGGGACAGCGGCGCCGCGCGATTCGGCGAGGCAAACGCGCTCGGCTGGGCGGAGACGCTGCGCAAAGCGACGCAAACCGACGACACGGCGGCAGTGCTCGGGCGCACGGACACGCACGCACAGAATGACGGTTGGTGAACGCAGGGCCTGGGCTGGGGCACACGCGACGCAGGTCAACCTAATTGGGCGCTGTCACGTCCACAGTCGAACTCTGAATTATAGGCAGTCAGCTGATTGGTTGGTGGTCACGTGACGCATGCTTTCTGTGCAGGCATTGCTGTGTGGGCGGAGTGTGGTTTACACAGTAAGCATGCGAACCGTAATCACCAGCGATACAGCTGATTCCCCTATAATTTTCAGTTCGAATGTAAATAATCACTTGGATCTTTTGGTGCCATAGGATTTGGCGCCGTTTGGTTGCGCTTCGTTCATGACCAGCTGATTGGTCAGCAATGCAACACTGGCTCACCAGTTCGTTCGTTTGTAAACGTGCGATTCGTTCACAGAGTTGCTGCAACGCGAGGAGGAGTCGCTACTGAGGCAGCAGCTCGCAGCAGACGAGTCGCAGCGGTGTGCCGACGGCGAACTGTGGCTGCGCATTGAGCGGCTCCGAATGGCACGACAGCGCTGGGCATGCCCGGCCGACGGTGAAGTGGACGACCCTGAACGGGTGGTGCTCTTTGAGGACGTCACAGCGACCCTGCACGACGTCGCAGACGACGAGACGCGCTTGATGCTCGTTTTGTACGTGCTGCGTTTCCTCGGCGCCGACCTGCGCTCGGTTGACGCGATTTTCACGAGGTCTCAGCGGTTTTCCAGAAATTCTGCTTCTTTTTGTTGATTGTTGCTGGTGTTCATTGCCGCCACTGTGTCGCACCGATTTACAGTTTTGAAACTTTTAAAGTCTGGGAAATGAGCTGATTGGTTGGTGATCACGTGCATGCATGCGTTCTGTGCAGGCACTGCAGTGGGGCGGAGTTTGGTTTGTACAGACAGCAAGCACGTGACCACCATAATTTGGATTCCCTGTAATTCCCTATAATTTCGAGTTCGACTGTAGCGTCACCCAGGCTGCGTCTGTGAGCGATGTTGTACGGCCACGCTCAGAACGTGCAGTGCAGGCCGCTTTTTGCAAAATTGAATTCTGTTTTTTTTTACATCTATTTCTTTCAAGCGAAACTTTCACGTTCAACATTGAGTTGCGGTTGTATGCAGGCTGCTACTGTTGGACACTCTGTCGCAGCGGCAACTGGAGACGTTCGTTGAGTTGCCGTTGCTCGACGACTCCGCAATCAGCATCAGTGGTCGTGAGGAAATGCTGGATCGCGTGTTCGATAGTGTTCGAATAATGTTCGCTGTTTTCACTGGTCGTTTCCATTCGCTCGAAAACACAGATGCATTGATTGAATCGTGTAGAAACTGCAGTGGAGTGCGACTGGGCTTAGAGTTCACCAGTGCAGGCAGCATGGCATTCAGTCAATGTTCGTCGTTTGAAACAGTCCTCATGCTGAAACTTGAGTCGTTTGGATTTGCATTGTTTTTCAGTGAATTGGTGTCAAAGTCAAACACTCGCACTGTGTTAAGGTCAAAGCCCGTTGAAACCTGATCGTATGCGCATAAGGCACGTCACGTCACTTTAGGTCCCGTGTTATTGCATACTGCCGTTCATACAGACGTATGCATGTGCGGCACGTCACGTCACTTTAGTTCTGTACGTACGTCTGCATACGTCAGATATGGACGGGCGCGGGCCTTTACAGTGACGCTCGTTGATTGCATCCAGTCTCTCAGCTACAACCAATCAACCGCTAATTACATCGGTTGCAGTTACACGCACGATCCGTGGACGCAGCAGTACGTGCTGTGCGTGCAACTGAGCGATTTGCGGCAGCGTTGCGCGCGCGTGCCGGCGTCAAACAAGGAACGCTGCGGCCGATACAAACGACACGCACAGCGGGCGATCGCGAACGCAGCGCTGACGCAGTCGACGCTCGTCTACGCGGTGTTCGCTGAGCAGATGGCGATGTTCACTGGCGCTGACGGCACTGCAGACGACCTCTGTCTCGCGAATGCGCTGAAGGTGGGCGCACATGGTGCTTTGCAAATTGCATCTGTCTGCTGATTGGCGACATTGATTTGCGTCTGTGTGCTGATTGGTTGTTTCTTAATTGGGTCTGTGTTGCTGAATGGCTGCATTGAATTGCGTCCAGTGCTGAGTGGTTGCTTTTGCATTTAGGGCTGTCTGTTGATTGGTCGATGTTTGATACAGTCACATGCATATGACAGTAAATGCATGCATGGTCGTCACTCGTCAGAACAGAACTTTAGCATCCAACTGTTTGGGTAAACTGTGACTGTTTCACTGTGACGGGTAAACTGATTGATTGGTGTTTTGTTTGTGTTGCTTGCAGGTTTTGAGCACTGTCCTGCAAAGCACGCCACCAGTGACGACTCCACAACTCAGTTGCACTGACCCGATTGCTGTTTACGGTCGATTGCACGCGCTCGCCGTTTATGCGCGGCTGCTGCTCACTCAGGTTCATGTTCACTCTGTAGCCGTTGTGTTACCAGCCGCAGTCTAACTCTATAACATATCCAACTTGCTGATTGGTTGGTGGTCACGTGATGCATGCATCTGTGCAAACCAAACTCATGGTGAACTCAGCAATTCATGCACAGAATGCATGCATCAACCAATCAGCTAGTTGCATATGTTATTGAGTTTGACTGTAATAATTTACAGTGTCTTTCTTCAAACATCTTTTTTAGCAGAATAGAGAGCTTTCGCGAGAGAAGAATGAGCGTGATCGGAGTTGCAAACAAACTGGGAGATAGTGTTTGTTTTCAACCAAACCCGACACATTGTTCTTCCAATGTTTCGCATGCTCTGTATTTTACGAAAAAGTTACAGGTTTAAACAAACGTACGTCACTAGAAAATCCAGTGCAACAATACTATGACCTATTTTTTTAAACGTGTTCCACTGAATTGACGTCCTATACCAGATCTGTCTGTTCACAGTAAAACAGCTTTCCGTTTAGCAGATTTCTGCCCGTAAACAAATGGTGAATGTCGAATCCGTCGCACCAACTGACAGAGCCAGGGCCTTGACAAACGGGCGTTTTTAAAGCAAATGACGTCATTTTAGTCCGGACACGTTTGAATAAATCGACAATACCATCATTTTCCAATCACAAGCGTCTTGCGTTGAATGCACTTTCGCAATATTTCCAGCTGCTTGCTAGCACAGTCACAGAGCCGGACCAGCAATTCGTACTGTGTCGTGCGTCCACTGGCGAGTTGTCGTCTGCGATCCTATGCGAGCGCACCCGATCCTCATCGAACATTGCGCGTGCTCGCAAACATTTAACGGACGCCGCTGATTGGCTGGCCAGTCGGCAGTCGACCAATGAGCAGCAGCGAGCGGGCGAATGCTGCGTTCACCTGGCGCACGGCACCGCCGCGCACAACGTCGCCGTGACGCTTGCCTGCCTGCAGTATCTGGCGACCGGCTCCACCAACCAGTTGACGGACAGCGCCGAGGCGCCGCCGTGCTCGCACATTGACAGCTGGCACGATTTGGTGCAGTCGGTCGACGCTGAGCGAACGGCAGAGTGTCGCCTGCTGATCATGGACGCGCACATGCACCTGAACCGGATGGCGGCGCCGCGCGAGCTGCACGACTGCCTTATGCGATCCGTGCAACATCAGCCGCACAGCGCGCTGCTGACGAAACGCTACGTGCAGTATTGCGTGCAGCGGCTGCGATATTTCGAGCTGCAACGGCATTTCCTCACGATGTTTGGTGAGTGGAAATGGGCGTTTGGGGGGCATAAAGAATTGTAACGTTGATTTGGTGATCGAACAAACACATCGGTCCGGGCCATGAACAACAACAACAAACACATCGGCACACAACGATTGCCAGACACAGCCCGTGTCTGCGACTGCTTGTTTTCTTCACTGCAAACAATCAGTGGCAAGCCGGTTTTTTTCACAGAAAACATAATCCGTTCTTTCCACTCACACCTACGTCCAGTATGCACGGGCCTTCACGCAGCCAATCAGCGTGCTGCATCACGTTTCAGCACAACCAGCGATCGACAGCAGCCACTGCACGCTGCTCTGTGTCGCCGAGATCTACGCCGCCTACACGCGCTATCTGCATCTGGCGGGCAACAGACGTGACCACGAGTGGCAGCGGCTGCCGACGATGCGGCGCATCCGACAGGCGTTCGAACGCGCGACGCAGCTGAGGCCGGAGCACGTGACTCTCTGGCGCTTGTGGCTCAGGTGGCCGAACTGATCGATGCCCGTATGATGAGATCTTGTACAGTCTCAACTCAATAACACATGTAACTGCAGTCGAACTCTAAACTACAGGGAATCAGCTGATTGGTTGGTGGTCACGTGCATGCATGCTTTCTGTGCAGGCATTGCTGTGGAGCGTCGTCTGTCGGAGTCGGTCGTCATGCACAGAAAACATGCATCACGTGACCACCAACCAATCAGCGGATTCCCTGTAATTTAGAGTTCGACTGTAGCTGATTGGTTGATGCATGCATTCTGTGCATGAATTGCTGAGTTGGTCGTGCATAGAATCCATGCATGCACGTGACCACCAACCAATCAGCTTGTTGGATATGTTATACAGCTAGACATGTTGCGGCAGCAGTGCATCGGTCTCTGTGCTCAATGCACACCGTGCAGCGCACACAACTGCAGTCGAACTCTAAATTACAGGGAATCAGCTGATTGGTTGGTGGTTACGGTATATGCGTACGTTCTGTGCAAACCAAACTCCGTCTTCCACAACAATGCCTGCACAGACAGCATGCATACCGTAATCACCAACCAATCGCAAACGTAAACCAGCGCAGTTCGTGTGCCCCGCACGGCGGCAAGTGCACAACGGTCCGTTCCATGGTAGCGCGGGTACATTTTGCTTTTGTTTTTAATTTTAGATTCGAGTCCCTGGGCAACAACGCCGGCTGCAGCAGCACCGTGAACCCATCCGTGGAGCGCGTGGTCTATTTGTCGATTCGCCATTGCCCCGCCGCGTTGGCTCTGTACCATGACTGCGTGCAAGCAATGCCGGCAAAGTTGCAGATGATTGTAAGTCTTGATTTGGACGTGCCATGCGCGCATGGAAAATGTCTGCAAGAAACACGGAAACGAAGTGGACACTGAACTGAAATGAACACTGAAACGTTGCCGCTGATTGCTTGCTACTGACTGGACTGGCAACACACATCCGAAGGGGCGATCATTTTGTCGCGAGTTTCAGTTGATTTTCGCGACTCAGAGATCGAAATTGCATCGCTTTCTCAGATTGATCTGCTGATTGAGAAACAACTGCGCGTTCGCCTACCGATTGAGGAACTGAAACTGTTGAAGATCAGCTACGGACTGGAGGCTGCGCGTGACCGGGCGCAGGCCTCTTCCGGTGGTGAGAGTGATACGGACTGAGTGACGTTGCAATGTTTCGCGTTTTCAATCGTTTTTTTCTTAAATCCCGGTACATTGACGTGTTCGTTTTGATCGTGGCTGTTTCTTTTGTGTGCTGGATTCGTTTGATTGTCGACTGTGGAGCCATGTGTCGTAATTCGACTCGAATGTTGTATTTATTCACGTAAACAACAGTGATAAACGTCCGGACAAATTCGTGTATTTTGGAAGAAAATGTGTTTTACCTTTGCAGTTTCTGAACGCAAGAATCTGCACCACTGTGTTGTGGCTACTTTTTACGTGCAATGATGCTGTTTGGTGGTGCGATCGTGCGATGACGCGCAATCATGTTGCATGTGTGCGTCTGTGTTTGATGCATTTGCAACATTGCTGCATTGCAAAACAGCGTACTCACTCGTCTTTCGACTACAGTCCAACTCAATAACATATCCAACTAGCTGATTGGTTGGTGACCACGTGCATGCATGCATTCGACGCTCCACCGCAATTCATGCACACAGTGCGTGCATGCTCGTGTCGTGATCACCAACCAATCATCTAAAATTGGATGTGTTATTGAGTTAGACTAAAAGAACTTTGTCACAGTAATAAAATGGGTTTCCAATTTCAGCTGACACTTTTGGTGAAATCAATAAAAGAACAATGAGTGACGACGGTGTACGCGCGTTTGGGGATGAACGAGAGGCGAAAAATCGTTTGTTCAAGTGAGATTCTTTGAATCTGAAAAATGTGTAGAATCAAATCAATCATGGTCGTTTGCTACAAAAGTGCGTGCTGCGTTTCAGAGCTGTGTGCAGTTTTTCCAAATTCAAATATCTGTGTTGTGGGTGTTGTTTTTCCTTGAAAATCAATCACTATGCCCGCACGCTGCCGAGAAGCGTAGTTTATCTTTAGAAAGTCTCGTTTTGCCGAGTCAACAGTATGCCAATGATGCCTTGACCCTGACGCCAACTTTCCAGACGCCCTTACATTGTTGCGTGCCATTTGTTCTTTCGCACCGCGGCTCTGATGATCTATTGCTTCGCCAATTGGTTCACTGGCAGTTACATTATCTCGTTTTTGTTGATTGTAAGTACTGCTATTGTTTTTATGACTTGTTGTTATTTTCATTCAGATAAACGTGGAAATTTAGTCGAGTTCTTATCATTCCTAAACGTCTGCGATGCTTCAATGTGTTTTTTTTTTGTTTCGTTAAAAATCGCAGCAAAATATGGACTGCAAAAATAGTACGGCGAAACATTTCGATCGCTGGAATGGCGAATGTTTTCAATTTTGCAGGTTGGTCTGTTGTCCGTCGATTTTTGGACGGTGAAAAACATCACCGGCCGCTTGTTGGTGGGCCTGCGATGGTGGAACTTCGTGGACGGAGAGGGCAACAGCCATTGGCGCTTTGAATCGCGAAAGGTTGCCCAATAACATCAGTCTTCAGTTTTGTTCGCCTGGTCTTCACATTTTGGATTGTCAGTCAGTGGCAGTAAATTTCACCGGTCACATTATGTTTTGATTTGGTCGCGAGACTCGATGCGCGCATAGATAGGTAAACAGTTTCATGCGTGACGCGGGAATTCAAAATTGGCAAAGTGATCCGAGTCGCCTAATTAGGGCCGAGTCAGTTCGGTGATGTTGGATAGATAGGGCGAGCCACATGAAGATTGAAAACAGTTTTCTCCTCGTCTGCACACGCATTAAGTCGCAGAACCTAAAAAAATCACAATAAAGTTTAACTGTATAACATATCGAACTAGCTGATTGGTTGATGCAAACATTCTGTGCATGAATTGCTGCGGAGGCGGAGTTTGGTTTGCATAGAAGCCATGAATCACGTGACAACCAACCAGTCCGCGAGTTGGATATGTTATGGAGTTAGACTGTACATTTCTTTCGATTGCCGAACCGAACACTGTGATTGGTGTTTTATGGTGCGCAGGACCAATCAGCGTTGAACGTGCACGAAACACGTGTCTTCTGGGGTGCCCTGCTCGCTGTGCCCGTCCTCTGGGCGTTGTTCGCCTTCATTTGCCTCTTCCACGTGTCGCCGTCGTGGCTGGTAAGTGCAATCGATGTTCAGTTGGTTTCGTTTAAAATTGATTAGCGCCTCATTACTGATTGGTGAGACCTTCTTGGTTGCTGATATCCATGCGAACCAGTGCTTCGGAAGTCTGCAGGAAATCGGCAATGTGTCTTTGGTATTTTTTGTGGTTTTTGTTCAAATTTCGCACGCGACCAGCGACAACACTGGTGCTGCTGCATTGTTGTTGTTTGGCACCATTGGATGGTCTGTGCATGACGCCATGCCGTGTTTGCAGTGTTTCACAATATGCCCAAACATTGCCAGGTCGTTT
Source organism: Theristus sp. LFF4_11 (assembly GCA_030248135.1). Lineage (NCBI taxonomy): Eukaryota > Metazoa > Nematoda > Chromadorea > Monhysterida > Xyalidae > Theristus > Theristus sp. LFF4_11. Next base: position 113,588 of record JASANC010002545.1, on the reverse strand, counting down.
GCGTCATGGGCATCTCGATGAACGCTGCCAATTTGTACGGCTACATTCGTTGCAAGTGGAGTTCGCGGCAAGAGCTGTCCACTTATTTATCGAAGACGATTTTTCAGTCGGTTAGTTTACGTACTACTATTGAAAGTAGAGATGGTATCAGAAAACCACCGGTTTTATTCACAAGAAACTATTGAAGGATACAAACGTTAGCGTTTTTCACGTTGTCAATGTTAAAAAAAAAGAACTTTAGATGCTCAGTCGTTCAATGGCGGGCGAGACGCAGCAACCGACGAACCGAGGCACTGAACAAACTGTTTGAGTGTCTCATTGGAAGATCTGAAAATATGCGAACTTTAGCTGGGCATGGGTACAAAGCCGCTTGTTTTGGGTCGTTGTTTGGTTGCTTTTTATCTCTGATCGTTACTTTCGTTGATTCTTTTTTCCATTCACTGTTGGTCGTGTTATTTGTGGTTAAAACAAGCTATTGTATTTGTATTGTCAGCTGCACTTTTCGGGATCTGTGATATTTCAGTTATTGTATTCTTTGCAACGTTTGGAGGACTTATGTTTATCGTGTGTGGTTTCTATCGTTGGTTTCATTTCGCGCTGCAGGCTACACCCTGAAATGAGACTAATCGTTGCGAGTTGCGACAGTTTGTCACCCTCGTGTGGCCTGGTGGTACCACGTCAGACTCTTGTCTGTTCGTTCGGGTTGTTGTTGTTGTTTGTTGCCCCTTTTTTATCCTTACCCAACGCCCTTGGGGAAAGGCAGTGTCGCAATTTTTTTATTGTCCACCACATGGGCTGCGACGTTGGAAGCAGTTTTTCTGCTATAGAAGTGGGCGTTGGGCAAGCTGCGCTGGTATGCATGGGCGCGATGTCATCAAGTTCCTCGCCACCGGAACAGCAATCTTGTGAATCAAGAAAGCCGACGTTTATGCTGCAGAACCGTTAAGCCCCACGCAACCCAGGGCACCCGAGTGGTCACGAGCGGATTCGAACCCGGGCCTTCCGATTGGAAGTCCCAAGTGCTATCCACTCAGCCGGCGTTCGTTCGGGTGATCGAGCCCCGCCGAGGGGTGTATAGGCCATGACAGAGAAAACTCGATGGGCGCTCTACTCTAGGGCGTTCTGTACGCTTTTCTGGGTTGGCCCTGGCTGAAAACATCGCCTAAAATCCCCAACAAACAACAACTGCCGGTGATCGAACCACACACGCTGTGACCAGGGAGCACGCGCACGCTTCCACGGAGCAGTGTTTGACACTAGCTTGGCACACTGTAACATGTGGTTGTGTCGCGGAATCACCAAGCGTAAAAGTGAACGCACAAAAATGAAGACATATAAGTGAACGCATAATATTGAACACATGAACGTAAACGCGCAGATGTGACGCAATATGAACGCATGCACGTCTGTGCTTTGACGGTCGAGAAGCATCGATAAGCGTCCCGTGCTCCGTTGTACCCTCGTGTTATCGCTTTTGTATTCGCATGTTTTTTTACGTCGTCGCTGCTACAAGTCGTGTGACTTTTTTCGCTAAGAATGCCGCTAAAGACTGAACGCGCTGTGTTGAACATGGCGACTTCGAACTCAGTGAATGTAATCGGAGAACATCTGGCATGTGATCTGTTTGAGAGAGAGAGAAGACGAGTTGACAGTGCTAATGATGACAGATCTGCAGCTGAAACAACCGCTGCGTCTCATCAAATGCACTGAAAACTTCTGCAAAGGCTTAGTCAAGCCGACCGCGAAATAACAACGCATACTGCTTTTTCATAATTGTTTTCTACAGGCGGTTAATGTGCGTAACTATGGCCTATAACTTTGCGCTTCACAAAACTGTGATGTGGAATAACGCCATCTTCTCTTTTTTTGTTAAATAAATCGGTAATGTTGTTGCATTTCATTGTCGTGAATTTAACTTTACAATCTTCGTTGAATTTCTTGGTCGTTTCAATAATATAGCTTTTGTTAGGCTTTGCGCTCAAAAAAAAGTCTGTTGATAGAGAAATGGAAAACGCATGTGTCGTGCAGGCTTTAGCATAACCTAGTGCAGGCAAGTGTGAAGTAGCTATTACTGAGATTGGTTGAAGTCTGTTGTCTCTCTCACTTCTGACTGTTTTTGAACACCGCTCTATTTGATAACAAACATAACAAAGATATCAGATGTCGTTACAGTGATTGGTTTCTTAAGCGCAGATTAACTTCCATGTCATGTAAAACGACAGAATCTGCCGTGATATTATACTTGCTTTGAAAATGTAACTACAATCAGTCGAGTGCGATTTGAGAAATTTGCAAACATTTTATTCGTTTAAAGAGCACTAGTAACGAGCATAATGCATTTCGAAAGTCGTGACTGCACAAATGCTCCATGTCCGTCGATATTGATTGGACATACAGACGTATAGCTGAACGTGTTTCATACTGACACGCTTTCAGGTACACTTGAAAATGCGGATGCTGTTCAGTCAATTTTCACCTGAAGAGTATGGTGAATGATGTTGATGATCACACAAGCTTTTAGTATTGCAATAAACTCACTACCGCTTTGGTGTAAGTAAAACATTTTTGTACGGACGTCTGCACAACAAATTATTGAGCTTTCACAAATTTAGCATTGTAAATTTCGCACGACAAATGTGCTACACCGCTGAAGTCCTCCTCTTGAAGCGGCGTTCATGAAGCAGCGTTTAGCGAAGCGTAGCTGTGTTAAGTCATAGCTACGCGGTCTTTAAAAACTGCTTCATGAACGCCCCTTAAGTGTGCAGCGGAGTAGGAGCAGCGACACAGAGCGTCGTGGGCGTAGTTTCAAGTTCAAAATTGGTTTTCTTTCAGTTTTTGAAAATCTTGCGCATGGGTAGGTGCAGTATAGCCAAATAAATGAGGCAGTCTTTGTCTTGTCCATCACGGCGAGATTAGTCGCAGACTAGTAGTTCTCTTTCACAAAAAAAATGCCAAGATATTTGCCAATCGTGTGTGTGGACAAGGAGCAATGGATAAAGAACGAACAGAGTACAGTACGGCCGAATAAATAAGGCAGTCCATCAAGGCGGGATCAGTCGCAGACTAGGAGTTGTCTTTTTCAATATAAATCATGTGTGTAGGGACAAGGAGCAATGAACAGAATAACGCGGATACTCCATTAGTTTAAAAAAATCTAGTCAAATTTAGCACACAATGTGGTTTCTGAACGTCGTTTTTCTTTCTTTCAAATTTCGCGCGCTCCTTGAACCCTGAAAAAAGCTGCCATGTTTAATCGGCCATACCGTACATAGCTCCTCGCGCCCTGAAAACGTGCCATGTTTAGCTGGCCACACCGTACCGTGCTGCCAGATTTTGTTGAATATCGTCATTCGCATTTCCAGTTAGCCCAGATATTTCTGAATTTCTGATGGTGGTCACCACCATGAATGCCACGTCACTGCGTTAGTGCTGAAGTGTGCTGAACATCTTTTATTCGTCACACATCGCCGAACACACGACTGCAGAGGCGTTGTACGCAATTGATTGCTTCTAAAAATGTACTTGTAAAATGCAGCAAGCCTCCGTGTCGTTCCTCAGTTGCAAAGAAACTGTGTTCTTTGAAATAAGCTTGGTTATCCAATGGATTTCCGAACAGAACAAATGTCTGCTTTTGTGTCATCTGGGATTCATGAGAAATTTATTTACTTTTTCAATGCTTTTTTATTGTTAGTTATACTTTCATAAATTTCAAATTGGTCTTGTGTCTTCTGCATGCTTGAACTGAATAAGCATGTATACATGCATAACTATTCAGGCAGGGAACACCTAAACCTAAAAAAGTTATGCTCAAAGCATGACATCGAAATCGAAATCCAATCGCAATTTAGTTCGAAGTGTTACTATTGCGTCCTTTTTCTGCAGTGCAAATCCGGCGTTCTGTTTTTGTTTCTAATCAGATTTCACTGAGCAAAGAGTGTTCTGCAAATTGATTTAATTATATAAAATTGCTGTGCCCGTGCCCGAGACGTTTTTTTCACATTCCTTTTGATGTTGCAACGCGAAGAAGACACTTTTTATTGACACACGCATAAAAGAAAAGCTTACGCCTCAAACGCGATTGAGAATTTTTGCAAGAAAAACGTGTCGTCTCATGCTGCGATTTCTCGAGTACCAACTTTTTTTGTCAACAAATCAAGACCGATCGGAACCCTGCTTCTCACTAAAAAATACTCACCAAATTTGGTGCGTTTGCGCTACCATACATCAGCTATTACCGTACATGCACCAATAATTTGGTGAGTGGCTATTCTCAGGAATTTGCAAAAAAGTATGAAAAAGAGAGTTTATATGAAATCTTGCTGTGTGTTTTCAAATATTCAATGAGCAGCTCCTTGTTCACTACAGTAACCATCGTAACTGTAAAATAAAAAAACCCGAAGTTCGAACCAGCTTTGGAGCAGTTAAGAACCACGTTATTTTTACCGTTTCAACAGTATGTCCCCGTCGCGTCACTTTTTCGCACTTTACAGAGCGCAAATTTGAATGAAAAAGGGGTCGGGTTAAAAAAGCATATGTTTACCTAAATGGGCCGTGATTCTAACCAACTTTGCTATGTGTATGTATGCAAATGTGAGCACGTGTAAGTGCATGCAAACCAACTGTCCAAGACAGTAAGTTTTCGAAAGGGCTCTGCTTGTTTGTTCTTGCGTTTGATGACATGCTTTCAAAGATAAATACCGGTTTCAAGATGAAAAACTGCATGTTCTACTTCCGTTTATACAACACACCGACGCACACACACTCACAAAACAACACAAATTTACTGACGTCACCGCACGCCGACAGAAACTTCAACAAAAGAAACACCGATGGATTTTTGACAAATAATAAAATGTCACGATGAACAAGAACAAATGCAATTTTTGCGCATTCCTCTATTGCGGCTGATCTTATTTGGCAATTTGTAGACGTTCGCAACCGAGCGATCGTTGATGACTTTTCCGCCAATTCAGTCGGAGCTGACCTTAAAAAGCACTTAGAAATTTATTCAAACGTTATTTTCTTCCAATCATGCTACTTCGAACGACAATGCACGTGCACGTGCAGCTGATTCTGTGCACGGCGCTGATTGGCTGCGTCAACCGGATTCTGCCGTCCGTTCGAACCTTCGACGAGACGACCGCAGAGAGCCCGATACGAGTGGTTGCTGGTGAAGAGGAAATAACAAATAATGGAAAACTGGCCAATGAGGTACTGACGAATGAAAACACTGAACAACCGGTCACAAATAGCAATGTGCCACCGACGGTTGACATTGACAACAAGCAGACGCCAGCAACGCGCACAACGCCACCGAATGACGATGACGACTCTGCCAGTTGCAACGCGAATGACGACAAACTGTCGAACTCGGTCTACAGGAAGATCTTCGACGGCTACAACTCGGACGTGGTGCCGAGCGCAGCCGGTGTTGACGTGTCGGTGGACTTGATCGTGCAGGTTGCGTGGGTTGCATTGATTGTGCTGCTGTTGTAAGGTGTTACACTAGTGCAAGCACTGTTACTCGTGTAAGCGGGGCCCCCACGCTCGTCAGCACGACAAGGCCCGGGCTGAGCCCAACAAAAAATGATGACCAGCACAGACGCATGAAACATCAGCGAAACAGCAGGTACCATTATGTTTGTTTAAACCTGTCACTTTTTTTCCAAAATACATACAGAGCATGCGAATCTTTGAGTTGCAGTACAACAAGAAGAACGAATGTATCGATTTGTGGTTGAATAAATAGGTTTTCTTGCAACTCCGTAACCCCGTGTTCTGTCTTTCGCGCCGCTGTGCATACATTGTATCCAGCAAAAAAAGTGACAGGTTTACACGAACATACTGTACATGCATCGCACAGAATGAACACCATAACCAGCGACAACCTTGCACCTCAGGACATTTCCACGATCAGCGAGAACTCGGCGAGCTTCACGGCGGACGTGCTGTTCAGTCAGATCTGGAACGACCCTCGTCTGCGCTTCGACCACTTGTCCAGTTGCCTGCAGAATCTGACGCTGTCGCACAAGGCGATCAGCACCGTGTGGCTGCCGAACGTGTGCTTCCAGAACAGCAAGAGCACGCAGCCGCACAACTCGCCGACGCCGAACATCTTCGTGATGCTGTATCCGAACGGCACCGTCTGGGTGAACATCAGAGTGAAGGTGAAGTGGCGGTGGGCCGTCGGCTGTGTGTTTGCTGGTGCACTGAGAAAGAACACCAAAAAACTTTTTTTGGTGATGCATATGTGTTCGCGACGGCTAATAATGCAGAGAAACGCCGCCAAATGGAGCGCCCATCGAGTTTGGTTTTTTGTCAATAAGTGCGTCTGCACCGCTTGGCGCACACGAGGCACACAGAGAAAAGAAATTTGGTGCGCTGCCGGGCACAGGCCACGGTGTGTGAATGCTGACGCTGGCTGTGGTTGGTGTGTGACGCACGGACGAGCGTCTTCATGAACACATCAATATTCAATCATCAGCTTCAGGTGGAAGCGCCGTGCGACCTCGACATGGCGACATTCCCGATGGACGTGCAGAAGTGCACGCTGAAGTTCGAGTCCTACTCGTACAACACGGGCAAAGTGCGCCTTCGCTGGTTCCACACGGGCATCATCTTTGAAAACGCGGACGTGAAACTGCCCGACTTCAACATTCACAGTTTCAAATGGGGCCGCAATACGTACATTTACCCGCCCGGCGAATGGCATCAATTGTTCGCAGTGTTCTACTTCAAGCGCCTCTACGGCTACTACATGCTGCAGCTGTACTTCCCGACGTACGCCAGTGTGTTCATCAGGTTCATGGGGGAAAATAAATGAGTTGTTTTTCGTGTTTACAATTTTGCAAACTTCAAGATCAGCTTTACGGAATGTAAACTAAGCAGTTGACTTTTTCAAAAAATTGCCAAGATAATTAATTCTCAATCTTGAGTGCACGCGAGAAAAAACGAACAGAATAGCACGAATAATCAATTAGCTTAAAAAACACGTGAAATCTGACACACAATTGTGTTTCTGAACATCTTTTGTCTTTCATTCTAATTTCGCATGCTCCTTGCACCCTGAAAAAATCCGCTATGTTTACTCGTCCATTCCGTGACCGTTTTGGTGTTGCTGTGGAAAGTCCAGCCTATTACAGTTGGATTGCATTCTGGCTGGACCCGAAGTGTCTGCCAGCGCGCATCACACTTGGCGTGTCGTCATTAATGGCGTTGACGTTCCAGGTTGGTCCACCGAACAGTCAGCAGCACTGGTTTGCTCGTTTTTACTCTCTCTTACAACAACATCTATGATCTAAAGTCAACTAAAACAGATCAGACGTAATAATGAAATATGATAATAATAAACTGCATAAAATCAATAATTTAGTACGGCAACGTGGCGCGGTCGCTGCCGAAAGTCTGGTACGTGAAAGCAATTGACATCTGGATGTTCGCCTGCATGGGATTCATCTTCTTTTCAACCGTCGAACTAGCCATTGTCGGACAAGTGAGCAGCGGTTTATAAATTTGGTCGCCGTCGTAGTAAGTTGTCAGTGTCACAGTCAATAGTTAACGATAGTTTTCATTTAAAAAAACAGACTTTTGACAGAATTAAGCCAAAGTAATTATTTTATCACACTTTAACAAAGTTTCTGACCAGGTATGTTTTTTGCCTCTTAACGATCATTGCAAAACTAATTTCAGGTTGACAAGCGAGCGCACAATTTGCGAAAGAAATCAGTGTGGATGGGTGGAAACGGGACGAACGAAGATGAAGACGCCAGCGGACAACACGACGATCATTCAACTCGCATGAGGAGTGCGTTCGTTGACCACTGAAAACCGTTCCCAAACTTTTTTCAAACCTTTTCTCCCAAAAACGATCCACCTGGTGGCTGTTCTGGTGGTAACTAAAACAAAAATGTCTGGCTCCTACCGGGGTGTTTGGAACAAAGTTTGGAAACGCCTTCCAGATTGTATCTTTGAGATTTGCAGACTTCGCTGTTCACCCAAAACAATTTTTTTATTCTCAGTGCAAAAAAGGTTTCATGTGAGTCACTCCACTCGGTTGTCAACCACCTGACATCATATAATATGGCGAACCAATCCAATGCCAAAAAAACCCTTATAATGTCATTGGTTTCTCTGGCTTTGAAGGATCATTTTCAATTTTCTTTCAATCAGTTGACGGCTACGACCGCGAGAGCAGCAGTTCCGACTCTGAGGTGGACAACATCATCACGTCAAAACCATCCAACAAAGCTGCGATCAACTGCGATGTGCACTGTCATCCGCCAGTACACCAGCCTCCAATTGTCTTCTTTCGTAACGAGCAAATCACAGAGCCGTTCAATCACCAGAAACATTCGATCAACAGCCGGCTGTCGTGCGAGCAGCAGCAAGTGGATCCACGATTGATTATTGGCGGCGAGTTCGGTGACACGAACGAGCCGGAAGTGGCACAGGAACGAGCGATGCGCCTCTCGAATGTCGCACTGAAACGGGTTGGTTGGTGTCTGCGTCCAGAACAGGGTGATCGAAAAACTACATGATTAGAATCGGCTGCAGTACGCCAACGGATGCATCGTTTCGGCTGAAATTTTAACACAAAAATGAGAAGCTATATGCTATGGTTGGTTAAAATTTCAGCGCAAACCAAGCCGTTGGCGAGCTAGAGCCGATTATTCTTATCGTGTAGTTTTTCGGATCACCTGTACATCCCGGCATTGCTCGCACCTGTCTGCCCATGCTGCCGGTGCAAACAAATTGCAAACAGTATGTTCAATAACAGAGTTTCGCGATTTCGCGTCACCATAGTTGGTTGACGCTCACCTATTGACGCGTACCGTTTTTGGCGAAATGTGAGGCACTCTGCTGATTGGCTACTTTTGAATGAGGCTCACTGATTGGTTCAACTAGCTCGATGCAGAAACAGGCTACAGTATGGCCGACTAAGGCACTCCTTGTCATCTCAATCAGTTGCAGATCACTGTTTTTCAAGAATGACGGATTTTTCTGAATCGTGTATGTAGGGAGTAGGGACCATGCCGTACATTCAAATGCCAAAATGCACTAAATGCATGTTTTACAATTGCAGCGAAGTTTGCGGTTGATTAGATTTGAACTGAAGCGTGGATCCCATCGAAAAACGAGCTAAGAAGGCCATATGATTGTGTCACGTTTTCCTTTTTTTCTTTAGCAACGCACAGTTTCAGACCGATGGGACGAAGTCGTCACTGAAACGAGCCAACAACGCTGACACTGGTGCGCCATCCAGCGTTTGGATTCGTCGTCCTCCAGAATTGAGCGCGACAGCGGACTGCAGTGACATGCGAATGAGCGAGTTCAACGCGACTGCTCGATCGGTGATCATCGCAGCCGACCAACTGACGGCCATCGACGATGAGAACGCCGTTGAGCTCGGCGCGACTCGAACCGCCGCCGATCGATCGCCGCCACCGAACGGACAACGCCTCGGACCACTCGGCCATCAGCGCGACTCGCTGGAGCGCATCGAATCGACGCTACTGAGTAACAATGAAAATTGTCGCGTTGACAAATCAGCCACCGGCGAACGGCTGCACAAGTGCGCGCAGTTGATTCGCGCCTGTTGCGCGTGTGAATCGGCCGATGCACAGGACCGCGCGCGCACAACCGAGCACTGCAGACGACGACGCAAAGTACGAAACTACTCGACGCTGCTGTTCGATCGCAGTTGCAAACGTCGTAGACGGAGTAGTGCTGCCACAATCGCAACACCACGGAGAAACCCATGCGGATGGGCGCCGAGAACGACGACGCAAATGCATTGGACCGGAGAACGGGTGGACCAAGTGTGCCGCCTGTTGTTCCCGGCGATGTTCAGTCTGTTCAACGTCACCTACTGGATGTACTACAGTACACTGTCGCAGAAGAAGCTCACCGAATTGATGCACGCTACTGACGCGCAGCTGAATACTATGGATGAGGTCTATCAAAACGAAGTGATCAAATGAGTGTACTGCGCATGCGACATGTGTACGGAGTGTGTAGTGTGCCGCAATATCAGTTCGGTCAAACACTCGAACTGCGGTGTAGAACTCGAGCAACTGCGGTGTCCAGCGCATGTGGCCTCCACACGATCTTGCTTCAACCGTCGTAAAAAATTTTTCGGATAGTACACACGAAATTGTAAATATCGGAGTGTTGTTGTTGCGACCGTGTCTCTTAGTCAAGAATGTGTTTGCTGTAAAAAGAGCGTGGCAAACTGAACACGGGCCAATTACGGCACACACCATACACTTCGGCACACAGTTTCTTCAGCACTCACACTATACTGACCAGATTCTCGTTTTCAGGATGTCAATTAGCAATCTGCAACAGTTAGTCGTTTTTTAATGTCATTTACCATTTAAAATTGTTAAAACTGCGAAACAAACAAAACATGCACAACTCTTGCTCTCTTTCAAAGTCTCCGTTTTTTTCACGGAAAATGTACTTCTCTTATCAACATCCGTAGAGCAACGTGTTCCAATCGAATCGTGTCATATCAATCAATCAAATAAGACTCAAATCAGAAATCCAGATTGAAAATAAACGCAGACAGTAGAAACCGAAAATAAACTCAGAACGAAAAATCTGTTAATGTCAGAAAAATCATCAATTCACCAACGTATAACCAAAGTCCTCTGCGTTTCATCCACCGTTTTTAAAACTTGAGTTGATGACACGGAAAACGTCGAAAATCAAAAAAGTAAACGTGAAAAAAGTAGGACACACAGACACGCCGCGACAATGGAAAAACAGCAGGTCAGGTTGTAGCAAAGAATTAGACAAAATGCAATCAATTTTTTCAAACGTAGTTTTCACAAAAAAACAGTACAGAGCAAAGTGTAAGAAACAGGCAAAAGGTGTAGTGAAATAAAAATGATATTTCATTTCATTCGATATGGGGTTTCAATTTGCAGTTATCACCAGTGCTGAGACATTTTCCACTCTATCCACGTTTCCACCATCGTGCACCCAGCTTTGTTTTGGTGTAACCAGGGACATAGCGTGGTGCAGTTGGATTAGTGAAAATGAAAAAAATGTGATACATTAGCAAATCTGAACACAAAAAGAGTGAGTGAAATCAGATTTCAAAACACAAAACTAGAACCACACACCAACATAGAGCAACCGAAAAACACGGCGTTACAGGGGGAATACTCGAAATTGGCAACCAGGAGACACAACGCAGAAACAAACAGAGATGCACGTTTGCCAGCGCTGAGAAATCCACAGCAGGTTATAAAAAATAGCTCTGCAGAAACCAGACAAAAACGTTCAGCAACGTACAAAATGAAAAGGATGCACGATTCTAAATAGTTTGTCATGTTATGAGAACGAAGAATAGTTTCGGAGTTTGCGGTGCAATTGTGCAGCTACAATTTTGCGTGATTTTCTACAATACTGATATGTTTGTAGCAGTCACTATTCTTGGGCGAAAAAAAAAACGCGTCTAAAACAGAGAAAAACACACAGTGACGTTCCGTTTGTGAGAAACTGTCAGATTGACTACACGGCGTTAGTAATATCTAGATAATACAGTTTTGCTCTGAAGACTGTTCACTTCTGTTTGCGGTGAGCAGTGCACAGGTACGGATGTTTTATTGTGTAATGGTATACTGCGGAAGTTTGTTTTTTGTGATTGGGCAACAAGCATTGAAAAAAGTGAACGCTGTACCAGATAAGGACTTCAAGTCGTCTGACAATTTCCAGCAAACAGATTGCATGAAAATAACACAATGACATGCACAAGTAAACCGGGTTCTTTTGGAGCCTAAAGCCCCGAAGAAAAATCTATAACTGCAAAAATCTTTTTCACTTGAAAGTTTTCATTTATTTCTACATTTTTCAAAACAAACGCTAATCAAATATCTTCAGTTCGGACAAAAAAATAATAATAACAAAACAGCATTAACGCTGATACTGTGCGCTTTGTGGTCCTTTTCAGCAATTTTGTGACGAAAATCAGCAAAAAAATACACGCAAACAGGATTAACATAAACGGATGTTTCGAAACTGGAACAACAATGTTTCTCACAAAGAAACTCAACGGGTCCAGTATTCAGTCAAAGACATTTTTTTGGGGTATTTGACAAAAAAACGTCTAACACGACGTTCACAAATACAACCATATTTTGTGAATTACACATTGCAACAAACATTTGTCCCGCACATGAAACAGCAAATGAAAGCATGGCATCCACAATAACAGAACACAACTGGCTTGGTTTGTAGTCTTTTTTCGTCGAAATCGTATCAGTGACTTTTTTGGAATAACACTTAGACCTACGCATTTACAACACTAATAAAACCTAGAGACAACAAAAAAACTCAACAAAAGTCTATAAATACATTGAATCGTGTTTATCATCCCCAAAAAAATGTACAAACGCCCAATTACAGATCAAAAAGTCTGCCACAGGACATTTCTGGACGCGGTTCAAAAATTGTGCCCCAAAATTTCAGAAAACCAACAAACAGTTTTCAGTGCAAACATTCATCAGAAACGCACACTGGCTTTGTATTATGTACGATGTTTCAGCGGAATTCACACTAAATTAATCAATGATCAAATATAATAAAGCTCGTTTTCATAGTGTTTCAAAGCATTTGTGTTCAGTGTTTCACGACAGAACGTGTGTAACCAGATCTCTGAGTGGCTTTGTTGACAACAAAAATATGAACAATGTAGTCGAAAACAACAATAATTACATGGAAATGTCGGTTCATTAGAACATGGCAGACACCACAGGCGCCTGATACCGACTGATAACACGCGAACGAACAGATGGCAGGGAACTACGGGTCTCGACACGATCTGCGCGCATGCGTCACTGTAAGAAAACCGTTTGATTTCCTAAAAAAGTCTTTCCAATCTAGAAAATCTGTTAGAAAACCGTGTGAGATCGTGTCAAAACCCAATTCTGTTGAGTTGTCAATGCTCACGGCGACATTCTCTGGGCTCGCGACATGTTCTAACAAACCAACGATACAACGGACACACAGTGATGGAATATATTCGGCACGAAAGTATGAGAAAGTATGTTGGAAAATTGAAAGTCTAGATAGGATTTTTGTTTGTAGAAATAAAATGAATTGTTTTGAAAAAAGAGCTGAATTTTACAGTATGAAATCGGCTAAGATGAGAGCATGGACAATATTTAACAACAAAAAAATCATTAAACCAAGTGAATTTCAGCCGCGCACTGATAAAACCACCTAAAATATATTTGTCGTCAACTCAAAAACTTGGTCATACATAATACGTACAGAAAGTACCATCTCAATAACTTGCTAATTTTCCACCAGAAATTTGCGAAATCATTGTTTTAGAATCACAACCAAAATCGACGCACTACTAGTGACATATTTTTACCACCAAAGTGTTGACTGAACACATGCACTACTATACCACAGCTTGTCTTTGTAAGATGAACAAAAAAATATGAACAGCAAAAATTATAATTTTCAGAAAAAACAAACAAATCAAAGCTCAATCAATCACAACGGCGTATTTGGATCACTTCTCAAAGGTTGAAAGTTCACACACAAACGCAGATAAATTTAGTTCATAAGTTTTCCACAAAACTCCAATGTTTTCACAGATGTTGACAGTGACATTTGAAACTGTAATTTTCTCCCTTTCAAAGACAGCAGATAAGCATGAACAAAAGCTTGCTGCCTCAAAGAAACATAGGCCTATCCCATACCGACAGGAAAGTAACAAAAAAACAGGATATAGATATGATAAAAACATGAAATAAGCTCAAAACAAAAAAAGAAGAATGATTATGGTATAATTCGAGCCACCAAAAACCGTACCACAAAAACGCCAAAGTTCCACACACACCATACCACAAAAGAAAACCAAGAGAACAAAATTACTCGTATTCCAGCAACAATATATTAAGATTATGGGGTGGGTGGGGGCGCCGTGGCGAGCGAGTGATCAGCGTTTTTCAAATGCCCGACTTTGAGAACGAGACACGCAGGTGGGCGTTGTCTGCGAGTTTGTAGTTGTGCATTGCGATCAACGCCTCGATCGCGTCGTCGACAGTCGCAAACTGCATCAGCGCCATCTTGTGGTCCTTGCTGAAAAGCACAAACACCCATTATATTGGTCCACGGCTCGTGAACAGGAGAAATTCTATTCACAATGTCGTTTTCGGTCAAAAAAGCGACCAGCACAACACAACACCAAACAACACAGTGCGTGCGTGTGTGCCAGTGTGCCTGCGACAATGGCACACAACCGCTGCGTCGCATCATCATCACGAGCAACGCATTTTCTCCGATTATGACTTCACTGCAGAAAAAAGTTCAACACAAAAGAAAAACGACAACAACAACAACAAAAAGATATGCAAAGTAACGCACGGAAAGAACTTGAACGCCTGTATGGTGAATCCGTGCTGTGTGAACGCCTCGATGAGAAACTGCTCGGTGATGTTCGGCGGGATGTTGGAGAGGTGCAGCGTCGCCGACGGCGGGTAGATGTTCATGTAGTTCTTGCTGCCCGGCTTCTTGAAACGATGCAGCGGCGATTGCGAGTAGTCTTTGGTCAGTCCGGCGTCCTGAATGATCGAACAATGCAATGCACATAGTCACTGTCTCTATCACATCTGAAGGCCCGTTTATACCTGACGTTTGCAGACGTACGTCTGTATGAACGGTAGTATGCAATAACACGGGACCTAAAAAAGTGACGTGACGTGCCGTGTATGCATACGTCTGTGTGAACGGCAGTACGCAATAACAAGAGACCTAAAAAGTGACGTGACGTGCCGTATGCGCATACGTCAAGTATAAACGGGCCTTGAAGTCCAGTTCACACGTCATACGGACGTGTTCTGAAGGCACGTTCACGTGCAAGCACCGTCGTGTGCGATCACACGAGACCTGGACGTGCCGTGCCGTATGCGCACGCACGGTGTGCTATTGAACTTCAGCCAATCAACCAATCAGCTGTGCATGCGCCGTGATTCGCTGCAACGAACGTTCCTTGTGACAGAACACCCAATCGGCAGCTACCAATGCGATCATCATCATCGGTGACAACGGTTTTTCAGAAACACACTCAACCAAAAAAATAAGAACAAACATGCCGTGCCAAAAAGCAGCACACAAAAACTCTGTCACGTGATCGTACCGGCTGTCCCTCCTTGGGCATTTGCACGTTGTTGTGCTTGGAGGCGGCTACTCGAATCACTTTGCCCCACACTTTCACCTTGTCCAAGTGTTGAATCGCTGCAAAACAAACCTTTCACAGAACGTCATAAAAGTCACAATGTACGCTCTATACGTTCAGCTTAGAAGATCAACCGCAACAGCAAATCAGCATATTCGCTTTTGAGTTGGGTGTGTCGATCGAACTGTATGTGTGGTGTCGGAATTTTAACCCAGGAAAAAAAAAACGTTTGAGACGAAAAAACTATTTCGATTTCAGTTGTTGCAAAACAACGCCTCTTAGTGTAATATTGCAGAAGACTATCCCTGACCGAGTTGTGCCTGCGTTGGCTCAGCATATTGAATCAAAGCGTTGTCCTTTTTGTTGAACAGAATCTTGACGCGCTGCACATCGCCGTAGACGCCTGCAGTTTAGTTGCACTTGCTTATGAATCACCCACACCTGAGATCTGCACTGTGGTCGGCTTCATGGGCAGCTTCACTGACTGGCTGAATGGCTCGATTATGCTTGAAATGTTGCGCACAGCCAATAACGCTCGAAAGGAACGTTTCACTCAGCCATTAAACCGTCAACCGACATCAGACCAACCACCACAGTCAGCAGCCTTTCTGCCAAATTGTTTTTGTCATGATTGATTTGATGTACCCTGAATCATAACAACTGAAACGTCAATAAAACGCAAAAAAGCCTGCACAGCTCAAAGATTTCGTCTGGGATAGACAGCAGCTAAAAGTAGTCACGATAGTAGAGCAAAGTAGCCTGGTAAAAAAATAATGGCAACGGAAAATCAAATAGTTTTTTCGGACAGTGTCATAGTTGATTTCGCTGAAAGACATGTAGAAAAATTTAGTTTCTGACCAAAATAGGGCATGCGTTGGCATATAGTTCAAGGTTGAGGTTCACTTTTAGCAGCAATAGAAATCTAGAGCGATAAAAAGCGCTGAAAGCATTTGTTCTCGACAATATTGTTTACCATTTTAGCTGCTCGAGCAGTTAATAGACCACTAACATGGAAAACAAACTTGTGCGAGAATAAACGAGAACGCGCTTTTGTAAAAATACAAACTCGTCAGCACCTGGCAGCAAGCAGATTCAAATTTCGTAATCTCGAATTTTAATTTCAAAAGGCGTAAAACACGCATTTTTGATACGTGTATTTCAGCGTTGTGAAGGTGTGAAATTTGAATTCCCTTGAGTTCCACGCCGTCTGTCACGTGCCAACAACTCAAAGGCGAAATAAATAAAAAAAACTTGAAAAGCATCACAGAATGTTTGCGTAATGTTTGGAACATACCGAAAAGAGTGAAGAGAACGTCGGGCGTGACTTTCTGGAAAAGAAAAGAAAAAAACGTTTGAAAACGAACGAATACAGCAGCAGCAGTTGTAAATTATAGAGCAACAGTGGACACGGTGTCATTTGCAGCCGGCTGATTGGCTGCGTCGTGCGACTGCGACCAATCAGCTTGCTGCACACTGATACTGTGCTCCACTGTGCACTGAAGTTGGTGGTCTGAAAAGTACAGAGCAAAGGTTTCGACAGCGTTGGCAACGCATCTCGCCAATGGTAACGTTCGGCGGTGGTCACTTCGATTTACTTGAAACAAGCGGCGCAATTAGTTTGCGAGGTTATTGAACGATAAAACTGAATCTCTGAAATGATTAGATGCGCTTAAAAGCGAGCCGTTTTTTATAAATGGAGCCGCAAAAACTTTCTTCGTTTTTCAGTAGCAGCCAAAAAAATAACAATAAAACCACGGTGAGGTCAGAAGATCAGAAAACGAAAATTTGTTTATTTAAAAAAAATAAAAAAGTTCGTTCACAAGACATAAACGTCGCACAGCAGGAGACTTGAGGCAGGTTGAAACTGAAGGTTGTTCGATCTAGCAATAAATGGCATGTTTTGGAAACAAGAAGAGAAAAAAAACAAGTTGAAAACCGGCTTGCTCCGTTTGATGAGATTCCAACATTCAGCATAAAAAACCGAGAAAAAAATGGGACACATAGACGGGTAGCATAGGTCGGAAATCGAAAATACTGAAAAACGCAGAATTGAAAAACAAACATCGTTCAACTACTAATATGCAGAAAAAACGGGACACAGAATGGGTGAACCGTGAAAGGTTGCTTGGTTGAAATGCAAATGTAGCCAGCTCTGTTCTCGAAATCTTTTAAAGTCGAATACATGCGCGCACCTGACACCTACGTCAGCGCAACCAACCAATCAACCGAAACTGAAATCAACAACAGTGCTTTTTTCCGTCAACCAACCTCTTCGTTCAGATTCGAGACGAGCACAACGGGAGGCATGGTCAGTAGACCAAGCTGCGGCAGGGCACGCAACGTTGCGAGCGCTGCAGATGATTGAGAGCGTGTTTTCGGTGAACATGGTTTGCTGTTTCACTTGCATCAGTCACCTTCGTGGCCTCCGTGGTAGCGCGTTAGACTCAGACTCGTTGGTCTGTGCGCTCGGGAGATCGAGCCCCGCCGAGGAGTGCATAGGCACTTGATGACAGAGAAAACTCGATGGGCGCCCTACTCTACGGCGACGCTTTTCTGGGTTAGCCGTGGCGGCTAAAACCATCGCCAAAATCACCGTTCGTTTGGTCAAACGTTGGCGTCTTGTGCACGCTCAGCAGCTGACCGCCAATGTACACAGCAGACTTCAAAGCGAACTGACCGGCTGGATTTGAGCTCGCAGCGAGCGCCGCATTCAGCTGACTCGCATTCGCCAACGAGAACGCACTGGGCAGCGACAGCGCTGCGGGCGACGTGGTGCCGGAGAAGTAGTCGGCAGTCGGGAGGAAATCTGCACAGCAAGACACACATCTCAAGGTGCATTCATGAAGCAGTATTTGGTGGCCGCGTAGCTACAGCTACGCGTCACTAAAATCCTGTTTCATGAATGCCGCTTAAGGAATCGGGACTTTTGAATGGTGGAAACACTGGTTGGATGTGTCATTTGGCTGCTGCGCAATACAAACTGAGATTCCGGATTGTGTTCGTGCGATTGGAAGAGCAGCGCAATTTTTGTACAGTAGTCCCGCAGCGAATTTGCGTCGCCGGCGTTCACGGGCAATCCAACAACCTCCCCCCCAGGGTCACCTATAGATTGTAAAACTACGGTTGTATTTGGCATGCCAAGCACATGGCACGTCTCACCAGTGGCGCCGAGCGACTGCAACGAGCTCTGCTGGCCGAGTGTGGCCGTCGTGTACGCCGCCTGCAGCTGGTTGGCCTGCTGTTGACTGAGCATGCTCGCGCCCTGACTCACCATCAATGCGGCCACGGATGGATTCTGCAACATATCACCATATGCCTCTGTGCTGCGGACGATTCCAGCTGGCTTGGCTGCCTTTGAATAAAGCAGATGCACTGATAAAACTGAACACAACGCACGCGACGAGCTCGCATACTCAATAACACAGATCAAAAAGGTGATTGGTTGGTGGTCACGTGATGCATGCATTCTGTGCGAACCAAAATCCGCCAAACACAGCAATTCATGCATCACGACCACCAAGCAATCAGCTAGTTTGATGAGTACATTCTCACTCAATAACATATCCAATATAAAAGAACATAACAGCAGTTGAATAACATGCGAAACACCGAAGCCGGACCGTGAGTCGCGGCATGACTGACTTGTAGGACAGCGAGACTGGCCGCCTGTTGTGCGGCCTGCTGTGCAGCGGCTGTCTGACTGTTGCTCGCGGACGTCGCAGGCAGGCCGGTGAGCGCGCCGGATGCGGCCACTGAAATGCAAATGCAACTGCGAACGGCTGGCGAAACGGAACACACACGACCGAATTGTCAATTTGTGCGCCCGTTCGACCTCGAACGCATTTATGATCTGTGATTTTCGTCCCGACACTCAATACGCGCGTAGATAGGTGAGTAGTTTCATGCGTGACACGGGAATTCAAAATTGTGGTGAAATGATTCGAGTCCCCTAAATTGGACCGGGTCACTTATGGCTGTTTTGAACTGCCACTGCCACGTCCGCAAACGCACTCAGTCGCAGAACCAAAAAAATGCTAATACCTAATCCGAGTTGTTGTTCCAACGTGAGTTCGCCGGACGGCAGATTCGGGTTGGTGTAGTCACGTGACTTGTCATTGTTGTACTTGACGTTCAACGTTGCCAATTTACTGTAGTCGATGCGCAGCGTGCAACAGCCGTTGTACACGTTCTGACCGTCCAGTGCCTGCACGCGCACAAATCAACCGAATTGTAGGATGGTTCTCTGCATTTCGGCCAGGCCAACATCGGGTGCAGAGAAGGGCTGGCCTCATCAGCTCAGCAGTGATGTGCCCCCTCTTGAACACCAATTACATGTTGCCTGTTTTGTTATTCGTACTGCCCGTGAATTCGCATCAAATCTATACTAATTCGGAAAACGCGACAGCAATACCAAACTAAGGCGAATGGAAGACGAAACACTCGAAAGCGAATGCCTCTTGCTTTGTGAAGCAATCTGTAGTGCAAGTGCCGGCCTTGGTGGGGATGGCATGGGCTGGCACCATTAAAGGTACTCCAAAGCATCCCACCTGCTTTGCCAAGTAGGCAGCATTTGCCTCGGACAGCTGAATCAACGCTTGGAAGGTGTCTGCAAACAGAGAGCTCGTGAATGACCTTGCCGCAATTCTGGAAAACTGAAACTTCAACAAAAAATTCTCAACACTTCTAAATAGCACTAACTGTTTTTACTGAACGTGATTATTCGAAGCACTTTGCCGAATCGTGTGAATATCTGAAAGCAAATGAAACAGTTCATCTAAAATGGTGCGTTAAATTTTCAAAAGAAAACAAGGCCGTTTTTCTCCGGACACAACGGTCGCTCAAGACCAGTTCATACTGACGTATGCTGACGGTGGGGATGGTGAAAACCGGTTTTTATATTGCCAGGGAAAAAACCTGTTTGATTTCCGTTTTAAAACCGTTTTATTTCCCAATTTTTACCAGCACCCAGTTTCCAGAACTTAGCCCTCGGAACCAATCAACAATACAGTTGAAATTAGTGTTTTTAAGCGTTGAGTAATTAAGAGTGAAGTTCAATTTGAGTTTGACACAGTTTATTTTTTGAGTTTTCCAAAGTGCAATTTTGCGATATTATCGTCCAACACTTTTCAACCACCGAAATTTCCATAAACTTCTAAAGAAAAAAAAACGGTTATTTATTTTTACAAGAAAACGGTTTTCAAAAAAACGGTTTTATTTCTCATGCCATCCCCATGTAGGTCGGTGGCATGCCCCATAATAAAAGGCGTGCCGTGCCGTGCCGCACGCGCATACGTCAGTTAGCGGGGTCATGTGTGCGTAGCGAGCTTGGCTGCGGTGCTCACCGAGTGCAGCACGTCGAGTGTCACCGGGTAGAGCATGTTCTCGATGATGACACGCAGCACGCTGTTCGGCATCTGCTGCACGGCCGCACTGGCAGCCACAACCACCGGGTCTGCCGCAGAGTTGGCGGTCAGTTGTCCGCTGACGTTCACCGTTGCCGCGCCATTCGCGCCGCCCACCACCGGCAGCATGTTGGCGTTCTGCAATAGAAACAAAGAAAACTTACACTGCCTTCACTCACACTTTTATAGTGAATGCGTCTAGGGACGTTCATTGTTGAGACCTTTCATTACATAAAGTTCGCTGTTTGCGGTTTCGCCAGGTAGACGCATACCGCGGTGCCCCCTGGCTCGTCAGTGCGACGGACACCAGGCAGAACTGCCGAAGGTGTTTTACCACAGACAGATCTTATAGTCTGGACAAAACATCAGCGAACCTAAGTTGCACTCGATTGCCATCGATTGCAATTAGCTGATTGGCAGACTTGTAATGTGTGTGTGTGTGTGTGTGTTGGTTGGCTGGGCAGTACGATCAATGTGCTCCCAGCATTCAGTCCTCAATCGAGCACTGCCTACATTGATAACTGTTGGACAGGAGATTGGTGCTTTATTGGACACATGCCACTGGCTTGTTTTGACCTCTCTGAATTCATCATGATCGGCACGCCAAAAACTCGATCATTCTTTGCACGAACGACCACGGGGAAGCCAATGGGTCAAGATCACCATCATTGTAGTTCGTTATACACGCCAATCGATTTCTCGCCGTTCTCAGTCTTACCGAGTCTTTCGCGGTTGTTGGACTGAGCCTCGCAACGGAGACGGTTGCATCAACCGCATTGTTCGCTGGATAATGCTGGTGGTGTACTGCGGTGGAGGCCAACATTTCGGCTCGGCGTTTCAATTTATTTCAATTTATATGAATGCGATCACCAAACTTTTTGCAACTTTATGAACTTTGTGAAACAGACGAGCGGTGCATGATGCACCGACACTCGGTCGAATGAGTAACGTTTCAGTTTCTCCAAAGTGCTCGACCGCACTTCACACTTTGCTTGTGCAAGCGCGGCAGCCAATCAATTACCAGACTTTCGAAAATGCAATGCTCAATCAACCAATTAATGAGTCGTTGTCAGAATACGATAATTATGGAGTGCGTTTTCTTCAATTTATTTTTTCGCGTTTTTCAGTGAACAAATTGACTGAGTCCAGTTTTGTTGGTAACGTTTCTATTGGCTTTCCAGTGTGTCCACAAATTTTTAATTATTCAATAGTGGTTTAGTTTGGTGATTTTAGGATGGTGAGTAGAAGAGCAGCACAGTCAGAACAGAGGTTGTGAAATTTTTCCGTCGTGGCGTGGGCGCAGCAAGCAACAACACTCGAAACGTTGTACAGGGTGGCACAGTAAGCACAGGACAGAGAGCAGGTGAACAGAAAGGAGAAGGAGGAAACGGACGACGAAGAAACGCCACTCAGGCGCTCAAAACGAATGTGACAGCTGATGACAGTCGCATTTGATCTTCAAATGGATTATTACGACAGAGCCGGTTAATTCTGAAAACGATTATCGTATTTAAATTTATAAAGTATCTTGGAAGCCCCAGAAGATCTTTGAAATCAATTCACGCATTTCCAGTCAACCTACCGTAAGCAGTTTTTTTTCAGTGCGATTGAAAACAATTGAATATTTCCTTCTCGCTGTCAATGAATGATCGAGTGAAAAACCACTGCGACTGAAACCAATAAAATTCTCACAATGATGAAAAGAATGTTTGGTGTCTCGCTTGGAAAATGTGATCAAAGACCTTGGCTCACTCGAGAAATGCATAACATGAAATGTGTCCCAACGAAATAAAAAACATTAGAAGCAATTCAATTTTTCGGGAAACTGCAAAAATGAAATATACCCTCAAATGGCGATAAAAAGTTTAATTTCTACATTTAGAGGCGAAACACAGAAGAACGCAATTTGCAATTGTATTGATCGATTCATTCGGTCATTCAAAGACACATAAAGAGGAGAAACACCGGGAGACAGTGACTCGAACAATAATTGAGATGCAATTTGTTTGTGGAGCTGACAATTTCATGCAAAAGATATGTGGATTGGAAAAAACTTTGATTTTAATCAAATACGCTGAGGCTTGCAAGTATAGAGCAGAAATTATGCGTTGAAAAAGTGACGCGCTCGAAAAAGCGGGGAAGAGAATTTCTTGGGAAAAGTGCCATTTCATTGAAAAGATCAATCTCCACTGCAGGTGCAACCTTCAGTGAGGATTAACAGACGGATCTGCCGGTTGATTTGAGGACAAGCAAAACGTCGAAATTCGTGAAAAAGGGCATTCACGCACATGTGAACGCAAATGGTCGTCGCAACAACAGAGAACTCGAATTATTGTGACAAATTGACGAAAACATACACAGCAAAGAAAAAGCCATGAATACAAATAATACTTGATGATACTACCAATGTGTCTGCGCGTCTAGACGCAAAAATTGCAAAGGAAAAAAAAGATGGACAGATAAAACCGGACACTCAGCCACCCGTCGCGGCAACAAACAACTGTGTGAAATGAGGTTTTTTTGTGGACGTTTGGGGTTAAAATTGCTTGCAAAGGAGGAAAAGCTGCAGAAAATTCGTTCTCATACGTGGATGTACTGCTTGCATAGTTGTTCCAGAGCCGAGGGGTTGGGGGGCCGATATAGATAGCTGGGGCAAATTTTCCAGATAGATAGATAGCTGGAAAATTTGGGGGGGGGCGCGGGGGGCCATGTGACTTTGGGGGGGGCGGTCAAAATTTTGAAATTTAATAGATAGATAGATAAAACGTTAAAAAGCTATAAAAACAGCAAAATAATGCTAAAAAACACACTAAAATCCAGTATAAACGCTTATTTTAATTAAAATTAGCAAAATTTTCAAGAATTACGAGCAAAAATGTTCAATTTTGGGCAAAAATTGACTCATTTTATGTCTTCGAAGACAAATTTTTTTAGATAGATAGCTGGCTGAGAATTTTTTTTAGATAGATAATAGCTGAGCCGAAAAAACCTGTCTGATAGAGATTCGAAAATTCAGCCCCCCCCAAGAACAACTATGCTTTCAAGGAACTGTTGGCGTCCCTTTAAATATAACTCAGTGTAACGCGTACTTTGACAAGCATGGATGAATGGGTTTTGCTGCTTCATTGTTCATTCAGCTGATCGCATTAAAACGAAGTAAAGCAGGATTCGGATTACAAATCGAAATTGGCTCCCTCGTGGCCTGGTGGTTGCGCGTTAGACTACTGTCTGTGCGTTCGGGGGATCGAGCCCTGCCGAGGTGTGTATAGGCACTTAATGACAGAGAAAAACTCTATGGGCGCCCTACCCTACACTTTGTGTTAGTCCTGACTCCTGGCTAAAAACATTGCCTAAAAAATCCAAGAAAACAACAACAACAACAACAATGCGGTGATGCCGGTTGTGAAGGAATCTTCAGAATCACTAGAATGTGTGTAACATGCAACTGATATCCCTGAACAGGCTTCACCTGCATTTTGTTTTTTGCGTCAAATTTTAAAAGGTTGAAATAAGATTTCATGTATATAAGGATTCATTCACATACGAACCTCGTTAAAATGCATAAAAAATATCAGCGTTCACAACAAAATGTTGTGTGGTATGAAAATGGAAAAATTGGTCAATCCACGATTTTTACACCAACAAAATTGTTAGTCCAGCACAACAATGATGCACATAAGTTCTGAAAGTATATTTCACAATATTAAACTCATAAAAAACGCTACACACCTGAAATGCTGACAGACGCAAGCGTAATCAATAAAACACTCAGCAAACAAAAAAATCGCTCTTCGCGCAAAACCGCAACTCAACTTACACATTTTATTGCATAAAATGTTTGACACACGCAGCACCAGTTACAACACACACACACACACACACATACGCGTTGCGGTTAAAACGTGTAAAACTTAATAACTGACAACCGATAAAGAACAAAATTTAATTTTCGTTTTCTACTCCCGCATTCGCATTGAAACATTAATTAATAGAAAAGAAACCTCTTTTTTACAAAATAAAAACACATGTATATGTAACAGAGACATGCATGCATACTATTGCGGCCCGAAGAGTTACGGCTTCAGTCAGTTGCGGCAAGGCATTGGTTTTTACTGATAAAAATACCGGACCACAGTCATCCAGGCCGCAATTCTTTGGGCCGCAGTGGCACAATAAGCATTAACAAATTCAAAACGAATAAATTGAGATTTCAAGACATCACGAAAGAAAGACCTGACTTGATTTGTAATTTTCTTGGGCGAATTATTTCGGGAAAAATTCCAAAAGTGCACCAAAACTAAGAAAAACTTGTAAACCTATGCGATTTTACTTAACGTAACTAACTTTTCTCGAAGAAACACACGAGTAAAAGCACCACACCACATAAGAGTCTCACTGACACTCGAATTTACTTATCACCATTACCACCATGAAAAACGGCACACAGAAATAGAAAGTGCGAAACGAAAATATTGTGTACATAAGTAAGACGATAGAGAACATCGCGGAAAGTGACAAAAAAGTGTGAAGTGTACATGAGTTGTATACAACTGAAGAATGGTGACTGGCAAATTGATTATGACGTGCATTGTCATAGACATGACAGCAACATCGCAAAATCATTTTCAACGTGGCGTAAAAAGGGTTTTGACAGAGGAAAAATTATCTTATAAAAAATTCTTCGGCGCAAAGTGCATAAGAGGTGGAGAAAAACATTAAGAAATCAATGGTTATAAAAAGTTTCTAACCATCGGAAAGACAGTGGCATCGAAGAAAATGTTTTACTGTAACTTGCGAGGAAGCAGAGAAAACATGATCACTGGTGACAAATTGATGAATGAGACCAGCACCATAGAATTGATGACACCAAAATACTTTCAAAATAGCAATCAGCGAATTCGGTTGAGGTTTAACAGCGAACTAAGTTTTAACACGCACGTGAAGTGAACATATCGATAGAGATTCCAGCGCTCTCTGTAGGTAGCCAGTTGAAAAAAATCGCAGCGTTTCCATCATCGAACCGTTCTGAACTCTGTTGTACACAATGTGCGCACAAACATAATCCTCAGAAAAGCTGCCAGGGATGAAAAAACAACCAAATGCACATAAAAATAACTAAGTACGCGCATACACGCACGGCAGATTGGAAATAATTTGAAAAACTACTTCTTGCGAGGAGACTGGGTGAAGAGCGAAGCAAGGCGCTCTTTTTCAAGTAAAAACTGCCAACTGCAAACTCTGCCGATGGAGTGGAACCAGCTGTTTTTGAAATTGCAGTTTTGAGTGAACATGATAAACCGCGAAATTTTAGTGTGGCAGTGTGTTATGCAGTTAATGACGCTGCTGCTGTACACTCAGCTAAACTACTCGCAAAACTGAGTAGCAGAAAAAAAACAACAGGAACATAAAATGCGAACAATGCAGGTGGTCGGAGCCATCGACACAACATCACTGCATGCAAAACAATAACGCGCCTGCGTTTTCATTACAAACTGAGAGACACGTGGACTGATGGTATCTGTGACGCATGAATCGTAAACCACCGACCACGGTCACAGTCTCTAACTCTTCCATATCGCGATCGGGTCTCGGCCCACGGTAGAGCATACATTGAAATCTCTGAGAATCCTCAATGATCCGCCAAACTGGAAGTAAATGGTGAGTCAGCAAAGTAAACAAATAAAAACAATTCAAACACTATACATATGAACAGAAAACCATTTTCCAACAGACGTATTCTGCTCTGCTCTTAACAAAACCAGGATGTGTGTTGCGAAAAGTTGTCGAGGCAAACGGCAACAGACCCAGACCAGTGTCACCGAGCAAGCAGAGTTTGATTGCAGCTTGAGTAGCATGCCACGGCGGTCTGACTGGCTGGCATCTATGGCCGGTTAATAGCTACGATGTGTGCAGTCGCAATCAGATGCACACACAATGCGCTATGTAATTAATTTGCAGCTCAGTCAGAATAGTAGCAGAGCTTTTGGGTTTAGCACGCAAAAGCAGTGTGTCGTTTGCTGGGCACAAGTGTCATCGCGTGAACTATGCCCATAAATCGGTTAGGGATTCGGGCCTGACTGATAATTGAGTGTATCCGTATCGTCTGCACATGCATCGTAACCCGTAATAACCGAAATATGAACGTAGATTGCGTTTAGACAAGCACGGCCGTATGAGACACAAACATGTTGCAGCGACGCCGCACAAAATTAGTTATGAATGAGTTTCTGGACGGGGCTGCGCAATTTTCCGCCAACCACGAGTGTTTGAAACACACGAAAACGTGAAACAAGTGACTTTCAAGAACTTAATCCACAGTAAAAAAAACATTTTTAAACACGCACGTGCAAAGTTTTATGGTTTAAATGGCCAAAAATATGCTCATGTTATCAACCAACTGACAAATCTGCCTGAAATCTATTGTATCATAACTCATAAATAAGCACATAAACCCGTCCGCAAAGTACAAATAGATATGACACCACTTTATTTGTTTGAAATCGATTTACCTGCGAATATTTATGACCACGGATTTTGGTGTTACGATAAAATAAGTACATACGGAAACTGAAATATGATTTTTCCATTCCATGTTACGCCTGGTAAAATTAGTATCGGTGTTTTATCGAGACAACCATACGGTGCAGTGGGCTTGGTTTGTTGTCTTCTCAAAGATACCCACTACCGGAATAGAGTAGTTGAACCGACCAACACCCACTACAAACAAAACTCCATTACTCATAAAAAAACACAAATAAAGCACACAATTACACTCACACAACTGATACTGACACGGATAAAAGCAGTTTAGGAGCCTGTGAAATGCTCATAAAAACGGCGCTGTAAAAATATGGAGATTACACGCAACGAGCGCAAACGAAACCGAACGATCTGCCGTTTTCAGTGGGCTAATCCATCCATTGTGCTGAATTACTGTCGGTTGTAAAAACCGTTGCTGAAGAGCCAACATACAAATAAATGTGCGATAAAACAGGAAATTTTAGAATGAAAACTACAGGGATGTTGTGTGAAACTGAAAATGAAGTAAATGAACGGAAGAGCGAAGAGTTGTTCAACTAGTCAACAACAAAGTTCTGGAGTTGAAAATTTAGTAGCAAGGAGTAGCAAGTACCTCAACATGTTATGAAGCAAGTATAGTTCTGTTGTTTAAAACCTAAACCAACTGACAACCAGAATGTGAAGATGGGTGTGAACACCTCAACAATCAATTGCATTATGCGTTTATCAAGGAGATTTCTTGGAAGTCTTGATAGATGTTTTACAGCTTATTGATGTTAGTTAAAAATTAATAAACAAAAAATATGCGGAAAACAAAACAAAAACTTTTACATGGTGGAGGCTGTTAAAAATTTGGTTATTGTATCGAAAAACTCATGTTTCTCTAATTCAAAATTCTAAAAAAAACATCGAAAAATCAGCAACGCCAATGCAATAATAACGTGTAAGTGATTGTTGAAATCATATGAACTGCGTTTTGCCAGCAAGAAAATCCTTAGTTTTTACTTTCTCCACTGAACAAGCCACGCATGAGGGTGTTTCTGACAGAGAAACGAGAAATTTCACAAACGAAAAGTGCGATTTGGAGAGTGTCCGCAGGTTTTTCAGTTAGAATCTGTCTGGACCTCCAGCGTGATATGAGCTTTTTTGTTGCTGTGGACTGCGATGCACATGAATGGCAGGTCAACCTTGAGACGTTTCGTTGTACAATGTCTGTTGAGTACTGTCGTGCACGTTTCCATTATTCTTATCAATCATTTTTTTCGTTGAGTACGCATTTTCAATTTTCACACCTCTCTGAGAACATTTTGATGTTTTTTTCTTCTGCAAGTCTGTCAGAGAGTGCAAGTGGAAGTGGCATACATGCAAAATATTTCCAACATCACACTACCGGTTTGAGTTCCAATTAAATCTTCAGCATTTCATTTCAGCGTGTTCGTTTTTCTGTTCGACTCGTCTCATATAATAACCTGCGAAACCAACGCAAAGTAATCGAAAAAAAACTGACCATTGCACTGAGCGTCAAATCAGACATCACGTCCATCTTGCAAGTTAATTTGTAAATAACCGGAATACGGAGCAGAAATTTAGATCAGAAAACTTGTTATTGCGGTCCACATTTGAAGAAAACAATGGGTTTGATAGCGTTTCAGTGGTTGGAAGTTGGAAACTGCAGCCGAGAAGAGTCCAAGCGGGCTATAAATGTTAGATGGCCTCTTTAAAACGTTCAGAAAAACCAACAACAAACAAAGCAAAATATGGCAAATAAAAAAAAGAAAAATTATTCACTTCTCAAAAATGTCCAAACCATGCAGATAATCCCACAGAACAAATATTCATATTGATACTCTGCTAAAAGAAAGTTATGCATTTTTTCGAAATGCAGCAGAGGTTGCTTGTCATATACGGTATGGTATACTGCAGGGTCACATGCGGTGTGGTGTATTGTGAAACTTCGTAAAATGATGATCCTATTCGCGCAATCGCAGCTACCCTCAATTTCATTTTTATGGAGGTCATGAGGGTATACAATGTACAGATTCCTTAAGACAACGTGGGAAACACTAGCAACGGGTGAAAACAATTCTGCGCAACACTGCAAATTGGGCGTCAAAAGGGCGACACACATTGAAGAGAAGAAAATACAAATTGGCCGTTTCCTTGCTGAAAATTAAAGCAAATGGTACACGAGAACGACATTGGACGCGTGTCGTGCACTGTGGCATGCACATTGATATTTGCAATAATAATAACAACAGAACTACATTGACACAACATACCTCAGCAAACATGACGCTACACTGCGGAAAAACTGAGTTGGGTGTGAGGGAGATGGCAACAAAAGATATGCGCTTTGCAGTGGCACGAGTTTGAAGTAAAAATTAGTGAGTGTAAAATGTTGGTTGGTGGGAACAAAACACACAATGTCGCTGGTGGCAAAGGAACACTCAATCTGACGACAACAAATGTCAGTGAAACAGTAATAAAACATAAACAGCAAAACAAACAAAACGAACAATCACACTGCTGATTTTCCTGGGGACAATACGATCACGTATGTTTCTGTAACTACACGGTGTCTCAAAAAACTACAATGGCAAAATGGCTCGTTCTCGCGACTGCTTTGACTTGTTTTGGTCTGAAATTAGGAACACAGTTTGAGAAATGTTTGGCATTGATTGTCTCAAAATTTCAGTTGAAACTTTCAAGTATGTCAAGCACTGCAATGACCCAAAGTCAAGACTCTCAGCATTATTTTGCCAAACCATAGGTCACAAGTTAACAAAATTGTAAGGAAGTTCGAACACCTATGACACTGAAACGACAAAGAACAAATAAATACGAATAAACAAACAGTCTCCTAGACCCACTCAATAAAACAAACCAAACCACACACGAGAAAGGTGTGAAGATACGACACGTTACAATAATGTTTTGTAAAAGTCAACGTCTTGTTTCAAATTTCAGGCAGCTCAATGTAAATGTGGGCAGCAGATGCAAGTAAAGTCGCGAATCGAGCATCCATACAAATGTATATCTTGTTATCTCCAAGGGTGATTCTATGGATGCAGAACTTTACAGGCATCAGTTTGCAAGAGTGAAAATGAGAGGAAATTGACTTAATTAGCATTCAAACAGTCAACAGACCGAATGAAAAACGAGAAAATTCATGACAAAACAGAAGCACTGTGGTAACTCAGTTTTCACCAGCCCAGATTCAATTTTTGCAAAGCATGTATTATCTTTCTTATTGAATCTGTCGCAATATGCATTTGCACGCACGGATAGGAAAATGTTTCGCGATAGCGCGGTAAATTGAAATCATCAAAACGAACTTCAACTGAAATCAAACTCAATTTCTAGACGACTATTTACACATGGGTTGGCAAAGATGAGTTTTTTGACCGTAAAAACGGTAAAAACCGTATTTTACGGGGTTTAAGAAACGGTTGAAACCTTTTTTTCAACTCATTGGTTCGCCAGTAGTCGATTGATTTTACGATTTTCGCCATTTCAGACCATATTTGCAGTATTAGACCTACATACAGTACAGATGAAATCTAAATTATAGGAAATCAGCTGATTGGTTGGTGCACAATCAGCTCTGGGAGCACATGCACAGAAAGCATGCATCACGTGATCCAGCAGCCAACCAATCAGCTGACTCAATGTAATTTAGAGTTCGACTGTAGATTGTAACAAGTCAACATAGAGACAACAGCAAGTCGTTTCTATGGATTTTTCTATTGAATTTTCAGAAATCTTGATTATTTTGCATGACTCACTACTGCGCCAAAGTACTTGAATTACGGAGTCTGATTTTACGGTAAATCAGAGTAAAAATACGGTAAATTACAGTAAAAAACCGTTTTTACGGCTGATTTGGAAACAGTTTTGCCAACCTTATTTGCAGGTAGTTAATCGAAAATTCTGAGAGAAGAGAAAACCTACAACATATGCGTTTGCCATTCGAAAGGAGATAATAACAGAGAAGTCACTGGAAGCTTGATATTATTAATTAGATATTTGCTTGATATTTAAAAACGGACAGCTCAGAATTAATGCATTCAATCATTCCCATTTCAGCTATCAAGTTGGAATGCAGCTCTCAATCTCGCTGTCCGACTAAACCATAATGAATATCGAATTAAGCACTGGACTGGGCTCGGTGTTTGTTTCATTAAAAACTGGATTTAAAATCAAATATTTAAAAAAAGTTGGTTTCAGAAACTCACAGTATTATAAAAACATAAGCAGTTGAAACAGGCATTTGTTCAACACACGGTTATTATCATGGTGAATATTTGTTGTTGCTGTTATTATTTTAAAATCACACATTGTGTAATGGTGACGGTTGTGTTGTTGTCGGCGCAAACAAACTGAAACACATTGCACTTGCACCGCGGACCTTTGAGTGATCCGCCAAAAAGGTCGTAAACCAAAAATACAACGCTGAATCCCAAATCAACATTTCTTGAATCGTCACGAGCATAGTCACTAGTTTTGTAAATAAGTGTCAGATGTAGTAGTAGTACTTTTGACCGTTTCCCAAACGTGATATGTCGATGTAAGTAACGCACAAATGTTCCGATAGTGCAATGGCACACATATTTCAATAAAAATATGCTTTCAGGCAACAGACCGGTTAGGTGTGCCCGCCATGCTCTTGTCTGCTGAGGTTCTCCTTTTTCTAATCAAGGGCTGGTGTGTCTCTGCAAACACTGACAGAAACAGAAATACGTACAATGGGACGAGCGACAAAATGAGGAGCAGCCGCAATGATAGATGTTTTGTTGCACACATTTGCTAGAAGTGAACCGCAGAGACTAAAACAGATACAGTGAAACAGTGAACGAATTGATTACAATTGCATCTGCACAGGCAGTTACAAACAGACATACGCACACACACACACACACGAGCGCGTATCAGGAGCATTCATTGCTGTATGCAACTGCTAACGGTACTAATTAGCACAAGAGCAAGATGCAAGCAAGCAATGCCCTCAGTGCAATCCGCACCAACCCCCTGAATTCATTATCAAACATGCATGCATATTAGAAATGTGATATGAAATGATATGAAGCAGAAGGAAAAGTATGATGTTGCCGTGATATCATATTTCTTTGGACACAAAACAATCCGAAGGGGTTGACTGAAAAAGTGACCAGAAGACCTTACTGGAGTGGAGACGGGTAAGTTATTCAATAATGAAAACTTGAGTAAAATCTCACTTCGAAAAGCCGTATACCGTATTACCCCCATTAAACCCCCCCCCATTAATCCCCCCACCAATAAACCCCCACCCCCGACCAGTTTCCGAATAATCCCCCCCCACAAATAATCCCCCATGGGAATTATTGGAGACCTGTTTGAAACACATACCCAGCGAATTCAGTGGCTGGTTGCAGTGAAAATGATGAAATTGTGCTACCAAAAGCCCCAAATGGGTGAGTTAATAGTAATTTCATTACAAAAGGCTGTTATAAAAGGAAATTTCTATGTAGAGTAGCAGTTTCTGCGACTTTCTTGCCTGCCATGCAATGTATTTTTGCCATTTTTCAACAAACCCCCACCCCTAGAATTTTTTGTAAATAAACCCCCCCCCCCCCACCAATAATCCCCCACCCACCAATAAACCCCCACCCCTAAAAGTCGCTGACGTATTAATCCCCCATGGGGGTTTATTGGGGGTAATACGGTACTTTCCTTTTTCGCTTGCTCAGAAATTACTAAAGACATTGCAGCTTCCGTACGCCTGTTCGATTGCACCCAATTGCGAACCATTTCACAAGCTTTACAATGTTTTATCAACGTTTTTAGTAAAACCACCGATTCAGTGGCTCCAAAAAATGTATAAAAATGCATTCTTCATCACCACCTGTTTCTTGGGTATTCCGCAAAAAACAGTTTTCAGTTATAAACGGTTGGCGAAAATTGAAAAATGTTAGACACCACGGGGGAAGTAGGAGAGCAATAAAAATAAGCCTGGAAAATAAGCTAAGTGTTTATGGATAATTTTATTGTTTTCGGTCTGCAGTGGTTTGCATTTTTCGTTTATGCAGTCTGTGCTGACTTAAAATTGTAGCTAGTTGTACAAGTAAGTACACAAACACAGCTACAACAAACAACAAGCGACTACAACAAGCTTTTGGCAGATGGAAAAAATGACGACAAAAATACTAATCAAGAATAACACAGGAACTCAGGAAGTCATTTTTAATTTACGAGAAAGTACAGGGTGATCAAACAACGTAAGTTTTTTCAACCGCTTCGATCTCGTTATTGCATTAATGTCTGACTGGATGCACCACTAATAGTCATTTCAGCCAAAATATTAACTCTGTTAGGCACAACGGTACTTTTATCCAAAATTTAGATTTTCACCGTTTTTTTACATTTTCAAACCGTTGTTTTCAACGACCACTTGCAAACGATGCCCGAAACCTTGCAGAACTTTGCAATGCAGTTGCCGGTGACAGTTTATTTGAATGTGTCAACCGTTGAGCAAATCAACAGTGACCGGCCACTGCATCGCAAAGTTCTGCAAGGCTTCAGCGGTGGGCACACTGAACAGTTTAAGCGACTAAAACAAGACATTTAAGGAGCAGATGACAGTCAAACAGAAGACAATGTGACATTGCCAGAAGAAACCTTGAAGCGTTTTAAAATTGACGTTTTTTACCACCCTGTATAAAAAAATAAATTTCAGACAGAAGTTCACGACCTATAGGAGTGGGCCATATTATGTAGTATGCATCATACGCACACTCGAGATTTTTTCACATCCCTGAAGACCAAATTTTGACAGCAAGAAAGGCCTCAACAAAGTGTGTGAAGTGGGCGTGGAACACATAACACCAATCAGCAACTTGGATGCTGCAAAATCTGTGTTCCGCCACAACTATAGTTACAAAATCGTGCGTGCTCTAGCTTGCGCACATTTCATTCGTTATGCAATACAAAATCCCACTCACCGAGGCGACATTGAACGCGTTTTTATTGTCCGTCTTCAGCTCCTGGTGGTTGGAGAACTGACAGAAGATGGTGCGTCCGCGGAGCACAATCGGACAGGCCTGCGACACGGCGACCAGCTGCATGGCGCCTTGCTCGTCCTCGTACTCCACGAAAGCCTCCAAAGCACGAACCAGTGAAATACGAATCGAAATAGTCGCTAGTGAAGTCAGCATTGCTAGCATCGCGCCAACCGGTATAACCAACGGGTAACGTGTTTTTTTATAAACTTTGAAATGACATACTGTGTAAAATGACATCTTTAAAATGACCGTTTGAGCGCTGCGCAACCACACCACCGCTTACAAGGCCGTGCATTAAAAAGAACGCCACGAAAATACTGCTACAAACCTGATTCTTGCCCTTGAGCAGCAGAAAGTTGGTGAGTTTTCCGAATGGAATGCACATGTGAATGAGCTCAACGTCGGACATGTCCGACGGCACGTTGCGCAGGTGGACGACACGACTGCGTGGCTGCTGGGCGGTCGCGACGGCGGCGGTGGACGCACTTGAGCTGGTGCCTGGCAAAGCGATGCAAACGCAGTCACACATCATCACAGCACTGGTCGGCTGCTCTCATTGCATATGACGCTCAGTTTTGTGTAAGTCGCACTAGCGCTGCTAATTTCAGTAGTTCAGTGTAACTACTGAGATTAATAGCACTACTGACTATTGACGACAGCACATCATCAGAAGATGTTCAATACAATAAATCACAATCAATTACAATAAGATACAAAAATCGCTCAACTCTCAATGCTGTCTTTTTGGTAATACAGTGAATACATTTGTCAATAATTCTTGCAACCGACCTCCTGACGTTGCCACTGTTAGGACGCCAGAGGCTGCCGCTGTGCCGTTGTCCAGGCGAACCTGACAATTGTGATGCACGGTGTGTTCGTTTAAACCTGTCACTTTTTTGGAAAATACAGAGCATGTAAAATCTTTGAATTACAGTTGAAGAACAAATGTAATCGGGTTTGGTTGACATAAAAACACACCATTTGTGGTTGAATGTGTTCTCATGCAACGTCGAACCCGTTCGTTCTTCGTTCACTGCTTCTGTATTTTGCGAAAAAAGTGACAGGTTTAAGCAAAACATGCCATATATGTTGGCATTAGAGATCGGAACAGCTACGGTTCACCAAAAAACCATCTACAGTATGACCGAATAAATACGGTACTCCTTTTGTCTTCTCAATCCAGGTGAAACCAATCACAGCCAGGTTTTTTTCCAAGAATGCGTGATCTTTCTCATTTGTGTGTGCAATGGGCAAAACAACAAACAGAATAGCAGAACAGAATTGGATTTCGAAAGTCGTCTTTCTTTGATTGAATTTTCACGCGCTTGATCCCCGAAAAAGAAGCGAGGCCATACCGAAGCTCACAATGCCCGGGAAAAGTAACTGGCGAAAAATTTCATCATTTCAGTTTGCGATCACTGGTCAACCGAAGAAAACCAATCGGCGATTAAAGCAACTGAAAGCAACAATATGAATGTTTGCTTTGCCGACTTTTTTGGTGGCGTCTTGATCGACGGTCATTGGCGGCAGCACTGAGAGCGAGGCGGTAGCGGCATTCCCATTGGCCAATGGTTGCAGTAGCTCGTCTGGACCGCGCTGAAAACACAAAACAACAAGCAATACTGCTAGTTGATTAGCCAAATTACAGCTAGTTGAACACTACATGCACCGAATGAGGCTTCACAAAAATTTTGGTCAACTTTGGTAAATAGCATCAGCGTTTGAACACGTTGCTGAATTGTCCACGGTGGGATGAGATGACCTTAAGAACCAGCCTACTTACACGCTTCGAATTTAAAAAATGTCGCGAAAGTGTAGCAAACCAAATTTGACCGCGCACATTCGAAACATAGGACTGC
The DNA here is from genome assembly GCA_030248135.1 of Theristus sp. LFF4_11. Lineage (NCBI taxonomy): Eukaryota > Metazoa > Nematoda > Chromadorea > Monhysterida > Xyalidae > Theristus > Theristus sp. LFF4_11. Next base: position 77,572 of record JASANC010002545.1, on the reverse strand, counting down.
ATTAGAAGAACAACAGATTTGAGTGAAAACTGAAATCGAATTATCTAGATATACACACATGCCGACAAACCATTTAACTGAAGTTCCCTCAAAAATTGAAACACAGCTGAACACCAAGAAACACCAACGAACTTTCATCAGTGATTGCACAAGCCACAAGTTCTCCACAGTGAAGGTGTGTTGTCTTCGGTCAGCTCGTTTTGCGATTGGGATCATGTGACCATCAAGGATGGACAGTTTGCAATTTTCTGCGCCGCTTGTCACCTACTGATCCAATAAATGTGCACCGAAAAATCTGCCGTGCAAAAAAAACGTGGAAATCACTTCGAATGGTACAAAATCTTTGACAAACAACTTGCGAAAACGTTTGGTTGGGATTTTGGGAGGGGATACATGTTTTCACCCCAACAGGAGGGAATGACAGTTTTTCACCCGAAAACTCGTTCCGTTCTGAAGATCGGGCGAGAAAAAACAGACGACTATTTCAGCAACAGTTCGAATAGATGTTTGTGCAACAGCAAAATGATCGAAAACTGTTGAAAACACAACAACCAACGTCGGTGGAAACAGGACGAACCAAACAACATGCAGGCAGGCCGACACTGCAAGATGGCGCAACACAAAACTAACAACGATTGAAACGTGAATCAGCCGTTTTCAATATTTCTGATTGCCCGCCCAACCTGCAATGCTCAATAGCTCTCTCTCTCTGTGGCCTGTGCTGTTTGCAAATCAACCGCATCGACTGAGCGAAACTGACTAAGCGACTCTATACAACAAGCTCCGCACTGTAACCAGCACGATTTGCGTAACATTGTATTGTATCGTTGAAATAGGTCAACAGCTGTATAAACAAAATGGCTCAAGTCCGAACCATGTCGCCTATCCAAATTAAAACTAAAATATCGACAAATCCGTAAATTTCACAAAGGCCAACGTGACTGTCCAAAAAAAATCACAAGCTTTAAAAATTTGCTACATCAACAGTCGGGGTACGACGATATGTCCTAGTCTGTCCTAGTCCTAGTTTCGTCAACGCAAGACACACTTGCGGCGTTACATGGGCCTGCACAACCAACGCAAAAATCTCAAGTGGGCTTGTTCGCCAGCTTGTAACGTTGCTTGCCAGCTTTACTTCTGTTGCAGTTTTCCAGTACACTGAATAATATTTGTTGTTACTAAAAACTGCTGGTGCACGTCATTTCGCCGCTGGTAGATTTCACATCTGTAAAACAGATCTTTTGCTACCAAATTGCTCAAAATGCAAAGATCACCGGGGCTCATAAACATCAGTCTGCAAATGCACCCATCAGTGTATTGTGGTGACTGTACACACACGGTGGTACGGAGACCAGAACTGGTGGGTCACCGTTTGATTCCTTATAACTAGCCAACAGTTCAACCAAGTTTGCACGAAATGTTGGACGTTAGATTCCCAAAAAGAAGAATTGTAGGCAGTTGTAGCAGGCAACTGGGTGAATACTATTCTAGCATTGAGCAAACGAACGGTCTCAAACAAAAGACACGGCACTGAGTTTGACGATCGATCAGTTGAAGCAAGCAACCACCGAAATTAGCGCAATTCAAAATCGACAGCGATGCCAAAGCAGCACTGAAGAGCAAGTCAACTGGTCGATTTACAACAGTGGCAGTGCAGTAAATGCGCACTTCAAATGCCACGACCAACAAACGAGCCAAAAACGATGGCAAAAGGCCGAGAGGAACTGTGAATAATGACAGGACCGTTGTACGGCATTGTGGAGATAGCCAGGCGTGTACATCAGATTCAGCACATTCTGCAGCACTGTCGACGGCTGACTCGTGTTTATTACCCGAAAAGCGCTTAGCGATTACCTTGTGCAGACACGCACACCAGACAACCAGCCAACACCTAATGCACATATCCACAAGCCCATACACATCCGCGCAGCGCCGGACCGATAGGATATTAACATGAACATGTACAAAACATCACATTATACACAAACATGTTTCTCCGGTACGTGTGTCTGCGCCGTTGACTGTGCTGTCCAACAAGCAAGCAAGAGCTGTTCTCTCCTCGCTAGCTGGCTGTGTAGCTTCTCAGCTTAACAACATGTGCACCAAGGTAAAGCACATAACGCTGCATATAAATATTTAACCGGTAATAACGCGTGTGTTTGAACAGCAGTATCGGTTGCTTGAGAATAACCATACCATTGAATAGCCATAGCCTTGCAACCAACAAACACAAAAACACATACGCACACGCCGTCTTCACAAGCAAGCACATACTCGCATGAACGAAAAGTATGTTGTTCACAGGCTGTTCGAGAACTGAACTGAACCGTCGCAAAAAACACTAAATGAAGAAAGAACACTGCTATACCAAAGAGAATACAAACATCAGATCACGTTCACATGGACTTTCACGTTCACATCACGTTGACGGCACAATCCTTGTGTGCTCATTCAACACCAGACACCAGCCCAGTATCATCCAGTGTTCTTGGTTTATGAAATAAAGTAGCTTTCACTTTTGCATACGACGGTTTCCTAGCTTACAAATTCGATCCTAAAAAATTGAGACTTCATTTTTTGTGGTGCTGCATTGATGGCCACGCACGGTGCTCAACATTATTACAAACCGTTTTTTGAATGTTTGGCCCAACAGAGGCGTGGACGAAGTGGGCGGAAACCATTCAAGAATTGCAAAACAATATAATACAACAAAAACATTAACTCAACAGGTAATTTTCGGCTATAAAGTTGATGATGGAGCTGCTAATGATACAGATATTAGCGATTGGCAGTCTCTGGCTCTTATCAGAAAATTACATTCAATTTACATTGGATAAAATTGCCGCAAAGCAGACTATAACCAGTAATACCGCTACAGTACAAGAAACTGGTGCAACTAATGTAGCGGATTTCCGATCGTCTGAGAACAGCTAATAACCAGCTATCGCCCTTACAGTTTCATTTAATTCAAAATAATTAACTCATCTCATCAACTTACGTCGTTACTATTCACGCATTATACAAGTCGCAGTCTGTAGTATCAAATATTGTTTTAATAACACTGTGTAGGGTTGGCATAGAAAATAAAACCTTTTTTTTTGAAAAAACGAGCTTTATTTCCAGTTTTTTTTCTTGTGTAAATAAAAAACCAGTTTTTACCTTAAATCTTTTTTGAAGACTCGGTACTTCAAATTTATTAAGTGGATAATATCGCAAAATTATACGTAGCAAAACTGAAAAGAGCTGTGTGAAACTTTATTTTTCTTGAAGCTTCAGATGCTAATTTCGACTGTATTTTGGATTTTTAATTGGAGGGAGCCAACCTTTGGACACTTTTGGGGGCTGGTGAAAATTGTGAAATAAAACGGTTTTAAAACGGACATAAAACCAGTTTTTTCCTGGCCATATAAAAACCGGTTTTTACCAACTCCAAATCTCTGTGATTACCTTAAACTACAAAAGCAAGCAGCCCAAATAAAATCCAAATAAGATCCGACAGATCGCAAAGCTCAACCCCATCAAATACCGTATTACCTCTATTAACCCCCCCCAAATTAACCCCCCCCCAAAATAAACCCCCACCCCCTCGACAAGTTTCCAAATAATCCCCCCCCAAATAAACCCCCATGGGGGTTTATTAGAAACCTGTTTGAAACACATGCCTAGCGAATTCAGTGGCTGAATGCAGTGACATTGGTGAAATTGTGCTACCAAAGGCCCCAAAGGGATGAGTTAGTGGTAATTTCATTACAAAAGGCTGTTACAAAAGGAAATCTCTGTGAAAAGTAAAAGTTTCTGCGACTTTCTTGCCTGCCATGCAAGGTATTTTTGCCATTTTTCAACAAACCCCCACCCCTAGAATTTGTTTGTAAATAACCCCCCAAAATAAACCTCCCCCCCAAAAAATAAACCCCACCCCCAAAAGTCGCTGAAGAAATAAATCCCCATGGGGGTTTATTAGAGGTAATACGGTATGTACATTTTATGCAAATCAATGTGGTAAAATACAACATATATGTGAAAGTAGGTGGTAGTAACAACAATATGTATTCTACTTCAACAAGAAAGTGACAGAGAAGCATGTCTCAACCCTGAGTTGTCCCGCAATATTTCTTAGAATTCTATGAATTAAAGGACGAACCAAAGACAAAATGAAGTTGAGTAAAGTTAAAGATTTACAAGACGACAACAGAAACCACACCGCCATTACATGCTGTCAGAGACACAAACCCCATTGTAGACACACACACACATACTCACACAGCAGCTGCACATGGCACATGCGGCACACGCATTCGCTGCAAAGATCCGTAAAAACGTATAAAATTTCATTCTCTGGTTTATATGCAAGCGAGGCTTTGTCGATCCGTGTGCCGCTAATTAAAAACAACTGTGCACCAGACCAGGGTGCATCGCCACTGCGATGGGCATGGTATTAGCAATGATACCGATGGTAACATCGTGCGAACATCAACACTAGAGAATTTTGACAACTGGCAATTTTGACAAACAGCTAGCAGACTAGAAAAAAATCGACATGAGTTGCTGTTGTTTCAGCACGCCAGATTTTACTTAAATACTTCGATAACGTCATTGTAGCGTTTAATCGATGGCAAACTTGACCATTTTATCAGATCATCATCCACACTATCAGTATGCACCATTCAACAAACCACCATTCACCAACATAACCCACCAAACCAGTGCCCCATCACTGTCCCATCAACAAGTAACCCGTGCAACCGTGAAAACCACAAGGCGCAGCTTTCAAACAACGCGCGGTTCCTTGGTACCAACACAATGAAATGAACGACCGAACAAATGAATGAATGTATAAAACATGGGTGTTGAGTTGCTTCGCAAGTATAACTGAAAGCAAAACAATAAATAACACTGCTGAGCAAATTCAATCACCGAATGGATGGCATTGGCGCGGTATGGTTAGTCCACGCCATGTATGGTGTTAGTTACATCCTCATACTGAAGTTATCTGGCTCTCATGGTGGACATGAAACCGATTTAAACTGAACAACTCATAAAACTAAATTTTTTCACTCACCATCATGATCATTCTTTGCAGTTGATTTTCTTGTTGACTATATTCAAACCAACTGCGTCAATTTACATTTATAGCACAGAATAAGGAATAATATACTTTTATACCTTGCCTAAAAAGTTCAAAATATCGGTTTTCTGATATCTGTGATGATGAGAATCAATGTGGTCACGAAACAATCGGTTTATGCCGAAGTATTACCGTCTTTCTGCTTGTACATTAGAGTAAAAACTAGTTTGGTCGTTAACCAAAGAAAATTAGCTTCGTTGAGCAAGAAAAACCAACCACCCAAACCGATGATCCACCAGAACAGACAGACAAGAGAGCGCAATTAGTCAAGAGATAAACATTTACGATTTTCTTCCTGATGCTATCCAACACAACTTCGCATTCAACTAACAATCTACTGATTAGTTGCGTTCAACTAAAGCACGCTGATTGGATGTACCACAACAATAGGGCGCAGAAGCTTCCGTTCGAAAATCTCAAGCAAATTTGCATAGTTGATGAAGAAGCGTACCTGTTACTGCATTCTACACCTTCAAACCACTAAAAACATCATTTTCTAAACCACTGAAAAATTTGATTAAAGAAGTTTCTGACTAATTTGCTAAAATTTAATCCATCAAAGACTGGCAGGTTAGATACTAAGAATTGTGGTGACGACCGAAAGCGACTGCTGAACAAGAATTTTATCCATCTGACGCTCCACTGTATCTTGCACAAGCACATTGCACATGCCCAATCTACATGTACGAATACGTTCAATTTGCACTCATTAACGCTCATTTGACTTCAACAGCCAAAGCCAATCATGATAAAAAGGCAAATATACATGTGCTGTGAACTTTGGAATTACTTCTGGAAGACAAGACTTTCCTAGCTCCTCACACTGCTGCTCAATTGTTCGTTATCAACAGTAAACAAAAACCATTGTACTTTCAGCGCACAAAATTACAAAAACAGCGTGTTTCTTACAACAACAACAACATTTCAGTATGAGCATCAGTGTTTATTTCAGCTGCAAACATGTAAATTCAATTCACTAATTCAAGATAATTTACAAGTCAATAGTTCAAAAATAAGACTGACATAAAAGGCCGTGAGATACATTTCTGAAGCAGTCCGATTGGTGGGTCCAGCGTGCAAACATACAAATTTACTAATCAAGCTTACACAAGCATTCCAGCGGTAGAAGCAATACCCCTTTTATTAGATATCCGATGAATCGCTCGACACACATGCTCAGTCATGTTTGAGAAGCTGCAAAATTATGCATCCGAGACACACCGTGAAGACGCAACATACATTACCCATCAATACTTCGCGACATACCGGCATATAAACATGAAGCTTTTGCTTTCAAATGCATTTAACACAATGTGTTAATTTTAGGCCAATGCATTACCGTATCTACCAACGAAGGTCTCGACACAATCTTATTCACATGTATCAATTCTAATTGACTTTAACCAAAATCGATGTATAAATGGCAGATACCGTTGCCCTGCTAGCAAAAACACTGACACATATACTTACTAGCAGCGCAGCTTTTCATCGGTGACAAGTAAGGGCAAATCAAGAAACAGACAGACCATGGCGAAATTGCTGTACAGCTCGAGCGTTGCTGCAGTCACAATTTTCTAACCAATCCAGCAATTCATGCAATGCTCTTAGCAAAACAATTGACTACTGCCGTTTTAATGGTTACCTAAACTGTACAAACAAAGGGATTTTAGTTACGCACGTTATTTCATACGTAATTTTAGCGAAAGTAATTAAATATCTCATGTGAACTCGTTTCACTAATCAAATAATGTCCCTTAAGGTGATCCAAACCTTACTAACCAAACCATAGTCGTCGTCCATGATTTTCGTGGAAAAAATTGACAATATTCAACACAATTTTTTAGTTTTTACGAATTTAATTAGTTTTTCACAAAGCAATTATGCTTAAGAAGAAAAGCTGTACCGGCGTGGCTGGTGACTGAAGGGTGTTTTTAAAGAAGTAACTAACACACAGAAAATTCAAAGGCGTTGAAAAAATTTACAGACGAAACAAAGACGTTGAAAAAGACCTCAACGCAATTCGCGAACAAAGTTGCACGGTGCGTTAGGGCAAGCACTCCACCAAAACCGCAAAGAAACATTTTGTACCAAGCTACAGCGACAGACAATTGTAAACTTTATAACAATATTTACTCTGGCCGCTTCACTGTATTCTACAGAAGTGTGAAAATCACATATCCTTTGAGACAGTCAATCTGTGTAACAGCAAGAACCGTTGCAGCAAGTCCACACAACACAACTTTGCACCGGAATCTTTGTTGACACCTAACGACCAATCCACATTGTGCCTCGCATCTAAATACTTGATGCATATAAAATGCAATCACATCACAAAATATTGCTCACTCAGGACGCGCCACACAGATTCCATATCTATTTTGTAACTGAACAAAATTACAACTGCAAAGCTGTGAGACAGCACTATTTGCATAGGTCAAGACCATTCGCTCACTGTCGATGAAATAAGCTAAGATCTACATTCAAATTTAAGAAACTGAAGACCAATCACCGTTTGCCTCCTGCAACCGAAACCACAAAACATAAATGGACGAAAAACCCGAAAAACGAGAGGCAAATGAAAGTCACGCACATGCATGACATACAAATGTACCAAAGGAAAGAGTAAGCAAACATTTTAGTTTCATGTCACAATAGTTCTGTCCGTTTTGGATATTTTTTCTAATTTTTAACGAAAACACAGACGCAATGTGTACTGACTGAACATACAAACGGCACAAACGGCACGAACAAGACAACGAAAGAACAAACAATAAAAGACCATCAAACAACACCAACTATGGTTACGCAAACAGGTGAGTAAACCGAATGCAAAAACGCATCATGATTTAAGAAACACGCAGGATGTAACTTGCAATGTCGCCCGCAGCATGTTTATTTGTTCCTTCAAACAATTGTTTTTCACAGATTTTTTGCAGTTTTCCTATTGGTTACAGAAAATCTACAGTTCGGTTTGAACAAATTTAAAAATACATTTCTTCTAAAAATTTGAATTAAACTTTTTACAGCACTGATTTTTTAATGTTGGTTCTGGTATGAAGAAACAGTAGAACAGCAGAAAAACCACAGCGCCTGCAATAGTAGTAACAGCATAAAATGGGGTTTCAATTTAAACGAGCCAACAAAATCATTACTTAATGCATCCGATGCGCATGTTATATTATCCATTTTGGATGCTGCCATGCACTCCATACAGGACGCTTCCGCAATCCAACTAAAATACGCAACACATTACACAGTCGACATCAAGCAGCTCACCAAACACTTCCAACCGAAACATGCACTGCAATGAACCACGGAACAAACGCATTTCTCGCAAAACACATTAAGAAATATTATCAGCCATCGACTGGCGCTCCTGCGCGTATAACCTCAACAGCACCAAGGGCAAAGCCCAAAAATCCACACACGAAACCTAATCCAAATCTTTTTCGATTTTAATGGCAGTTTTTTCACTAAAAAGCAGTCACATTATTACAATGAAAAACAGAACAAAACTGATAAGCAAATCAATAATTTGAGAGCATTTTGGGATTGTTTTAAGAACTCATGTACCTTCAGCCGATTGGCCAGTGTATAAAGGACGGTCTGTAGTTGAACGCTGCTAGACAGTGACTGTTGCTGAGGTGACGTGTTTGCCATCATCAGAAAGCACTCGCACTGCGTCCTCTTAAAATCAGCACCGCCCACTTTCAATTGGAATCCGGCATTCGATTTTTAATTGCAATGCTTTACTTTTTAAGGAATTCTCTGTAAAGTCAAAAGAACTATTTACATGAAAGCGAACAAAAATGCTAAAACTAAAACTGAAACAAAATCCAATAATTTGTTAAAAAAATACCGACGACAATGTTCACAAAGCACGTCAAATTATTTTAACGTCTCAATGATGTCACAATCGAATGACGAGCAAAACTACGACCAAAAATGTTAATTCTCTAACAATTTATTCGAATGAATTGAACGATAAACCTAATACCATATACGACATAGTTCATTACAATTGTTGACTTTCTTGCTACGCTCTGTGCAACAACTATTGCGAATCTGATTTGTAATATGCACATGGTGCACATGTACTTAAAAAGTTACAAAACTTCACGTTTGAAGCCTCGGGAAAACAATAACCGAACAACAGCAACCATTATTGTCATCTCTGAGCGGCGAATTTACAAATCTACAGTGGTTATGATTAGTCATTCAAACAACGATGTAAAATGGCATTAAAGTATACAAAATTCTATTCAATATTGTTACGTGACGCCGAATGTAAACGCCTGTAAATAACTAGGGATACCGAGAAAAAATGATTTGGGGCTGCAGCTGCGTTGAAATCGGACAACTAAGTTTTTTATTCAATCAGTTGCTCGACAGAAGCGCATCACAGTTCCAATGAGAAAACAAGCATAGCAGAACTGTTGCAAACCAAAAACATACATGCGTCTACATACATTGGCATAAAAACAATCGGATAACTGGAGTCCGTTGTACGTTAAATAAAAATGAACCAGCTATCGGCACTAGCATGTGCAATAGAATTGTGAACGTTAGGGAAGTAACATAGTTCAACTGATTATTTCAGAAGAGTTTTCAGCTGCACCGAGACCGTTCCACATAAAAACAAGCAACCGAATATGAGATTGTTGATTTCAAATGTGAAAGGTCATTTGAAACAATGCTGTTTCTCATCATAAACAGGATTGAGAGCCCCGGCTGTTACACAGAACCGTCAGGTGTCGGCGCGTGTGACAGTAACATGCTGTTTTCTACATGACATATTTACACAACTGCGTTCACAGTCGCATATCAGACACGTGCAGCAACCGTTATTGTTTATTTATGAATGGAATATTGATTGCAAGCAAACGATTTACAGTGGCCCAAACAATTAGTCGTTTGTCATCAACCAAAAACATCATATCCGAGACCATGTCAGTGACTACGTATGTAAACACCGTGACAGAAGGTGATTGTAAAATTGATGAAATCTGAGACAGAGGTAGACGATTGATAAAGACAGTGGATGAGATACAGGGAGTCCTTACAGTCACGGGTGTGCACGCTGGATTTTTTGTTGGTCTCAGCCGATGGGTTGCGCGACTATTTTTATAATCAAGAAATTTACCTTCAAAGGTAAAACTAAACAAACCACTAAAAACGCGTGAAATGACAGCAACTTTTCGGGAAGAACATTTCTTCAAATCGTTACATCGTTTGTTCAGCGCTCAGCTTTGATCCTTAAATTCAAAGAAAATACAACAAACTAAAGATCTTCGCGGAGCGAAGAATGTTAAAGGACAATGTATTTTCCAGGCGCGACACAACACTTTTGGGGCTTGCGCCGCGAAGGGTGCCGAGCTGCGGGGTCGGAGTTTTTGGTCAGTGTAAAATATGTTTTTAGCAGTTAACTAAAACGAACTAACTAACTAACTAACTAATAACTACTATTAACTAACCGGCTACCTGCACCGCACCAGTCCAATGCGCAATAGAATCACAATAAAAAATGTTCAATAAACCAACAGACTAACAGTAACAAGTTGAAAATTACATCTAACAATCAGTCACAAAGACACAGCTAAACTAAAACTTCTGATAAATTAATTCAGTTTTTCATATTGAAAGCTACAAATCTGCGCACATAAGTTCATCAACCAATGATGATTTTTCACTGAACAAAATTAACCAGACACGTTCACGTACTAAAGACACATCATGCTTCATTTTTCTGATTGAGCTTTTTATCAATAAACAACGTACAAATGGAAACGAATCCACCAACCCATTTATTTGCTTTTTCGATTCAAACAGGGTTTGCGAAGCAATCTGAACATACCGTTCTATGAATCAAATATGGATTTAGACCCGACAAACCTGGTGAGAGAGAACAGTGCTACATCTTCAACACAGCAACAGAAAGTTGTTTGCTAGCCGTGACTGCACGTAAACTGGAGCAACCAAGTGCCGAAACGATCACAGACATTTTATACGCTCTAAAGTCATCACACCACCCTCGGTTAGACATCATTATTTATTCGGTATTTGCAATGTAAACGATCTCTCACGTGAACCTCGCCACAACCAAACGTATAGCTGCGTTTTCACAAAGTCAGTTTGAAAACCACACCAGCCGAATAAAAGTAAAGGTCTGAATAGAAGTGGATGCGACGGGAAGACCCATGCCACGAAGTGCATACTCTAGAATTAGTGCACTCGAAACGAGAAAACCGAGAAGAAAGCGCGCAGAAACAAAACAAACAGTACGACAGTCCGGTCATTCGTGCTGCCTCATTACATACACCGCTGGCAGTGATTTTTAAAACAAAACAAACACACAGACACATAGTTTATGCAGGTTGTCGCAAAAGTAGCGCAAAATTCGAGAAGACTTAGCGCTCGATGATTTACATTTCGTTAATTCCATCACAACATTCTGGAATTTATTCTGCACAGTTGCCATTGTTTCGCCTCGTCTGAGCGCATAGCGAGACATTCCAACAGCTTTTTCAACTGCGTTTATTACAAGACTAAAAAATCAAACAACTAAAGCTGCAACTAACGGACGGTCACATAGTGATCATGGACATGAAGACGTGCAAATGGTTTTAATGGTTGCCCCTGCATACCTCAAGTGCGTCCATATAAGTGCGTTTCGTCGCCACAGCCAGTATTTTGACGACCGACAGTTTGACGTCAGGCAGATTAAGAAGATATTGACAAAAAAATGAAGTTGAAATCGTCTTTTATCGTTATTAACAAAGCGAATAAACGGTACTACATGCGGGACAGTGGTAACATCATACGACAGAAAATTTTATCAGGTGGGTTTATTGAATTGTCGCGGAAAACTAGAATCCTTCGAACTGTTATAAACCGTTCCAGAATGAAAATTTGCTACAGTATACTGGAAAGCGCGACAAGAGACATGTCACAGTTAAGCCGTTGACACCGATGCACTGAAAGCAGAGTCGGCGCTGCGTGAAATGAAGCGAATGAAATCTGATATGCAGTCCACGGTTGATTAACGATTATATTCGAAAAACAATTAGCGATAAAACTCAGTAGTGATTGGCGCCCATTCTTGCGCCCTCGCAAAATGAAGCAATTGTACAATTTTTCGCCCGCGAAAAGCGGCACATCTACCGATATTATCGTATATTTGTGGCTATATTTGCACAGTGGCTGGAATCGAAACGGTATTTTTATTTGAATTATTCACGAATTGTATTTCTATAGTCCTTTGCTTCTCCATTCGGTAACCAGGCGAGGTGAAATGCACAGGTCGGCTTCTTCACTAATTTGATAATTCTGTTTTTGGCTCAACGCTTCGAGCAGTGTGGCAGCAAACACATCACTCCAATGTGCGGTGCAATCTGCAAAATTGCACGGGAAATATATTATTGTGAATTTTCCCAAACAGGTCAAGCTGGCATCTTACTTTTTAATTTTTAGAACGCAACGAATCCTCATTAAACCGAACATGAAGGCTAAGCATAACGAGGTCTGATATTTCCATGTGTTCATTGCAGACTTGGTCTAGTATTAGTCAACCTACTCATTACCGGCGCACACAAAAAATAACACACAAAATTAAAAAAAAACAAAAATAAAATTGATCTCAATGGAAAAAAGAACCGTTCAGTCTTGATACCGCAAACAACCATTCTATGGGCCGGACCGTCGCTTGAAATTAAAGCATTGAAACTGACACACCAACAAGTGAAAGACAACATATACAGTTTCATTTCCTCCTGATTTTCCCCAAACTGTGTGTGTGCAGATTCGAATGGAACATACGGTCAGTTACGGATATGGAAATGGGAGTATCGCGCCAAAATAGATGCAAAGTAATGTATCGCCAATGTCTGCAAGCAATGACAGCTCTCAATGAGAGAAACAAACATGCACGCACGCACATACACAACGCAGCGATGACGGGCCAAAATGTGCAAATATAATGAAAATAGCGCTCCGGTATCACACGTCGGTGAAAAGCGCATGACATGGATGCAGAAATGATGACGCCAGGCGCCTGGTGAACGGACACAAGTTGGCCAGTTTGTATCATCAATTCTGCCGCCACGCAAACAATAGATCCAACGGTGGACTTGTGTCTGAATGGTGGAACACAAGAGCGAGCGTACGTTATATAAGCCGTGCACTAAGATAACAGACGTACACATTGATGTAACATGTATCGCAACGTGAAATGCTGTGCTTTCTTGGAAGCGCACGGCTGGCGGCTGCAGACGCGACGACAGCCGACTACATGGCCATTACCACGGTGGTAAGCATGGCGAGCCAGCATGTAGCCGGCAGCCACGTGCACTACTATGGCGCGTGTAATGAGGCGGATGCACGCCAAATGGGCACACCTGTTGACACAGTGGCGCTCTTTGATAAGGCCACATTCAACTGTTAACTTGTGTCTCCCCGACAGCATGCTTGAAAGCTGCACAACACTGCTTGGCCTTTGAATTTATTGGACACGACAAAACTGAATACTTATATATATTGTCATGTTGCGGGTCAGCGACTCGACTCACAAAGGGGAAGCTTGCTGCTGACAGTGTCAGAATTAAAGAGAAAATTGCACAAACAGTCACCATACACCGTGTTTTTTCCATGAGTGAATACAATGTACGTGCATTTCTTCGCACATGTGCGCATGCCCACACCTTGGTCAAAGAGTAATGAAACTTTGCCCATAGATGACGCTGAAATGAAACAACGTGCAAAGAAGAATAACGCAGTTTCAGCAAATAAATGCAAACGTTTGAGAGGTTGACTGCAAAGATTTTACCGCACTCAAATACAAAAAAAGTAGAGCTTATCCGTTTAAGCCTGTCACTTTTTCTCAGAGTAAATATGAGTGAAAGAAGAACGGAACGAATTTGAGGTATTTTTTTATTCAAATTGGCGCTCGTTTCTTTCTGAAAAAATGACAGGTTTATTCGGGTAAACTTTAATGAGGTTAGATCGTTTGAACATCTTTTTTTAAAGTATCAAAGTTTCAGTAAGCCTTCAGTTCAGTGCATTTCGTAGTTACAAGACTCAGAATTTCTTGATTCCGTCAGCCAATAAATTGTTGACTGTTGTGAATCTGAAAAAAATGCAGTTTTCATTTACCCGGAATAAAACATAAATATTCCATGCCACCAACTCTGAACACAACAGAACGCGTTGCGCTATTTTAAAATATGAGCTGGTGTTGACCATTGCCAGTTGCCAGCTAACACACAGACACACAAACACACACACGCACACACATTACACACCTGTTGCAGAATTGCGTGAAGCTTCAGCCGGTAAACTGGTCCCAACAAGCGTGTATCTCATTCGTCGAAGGTGAAATAAAAACAAACGACAAAAACTAGCAAACGAATAAGCAATGAGCTTGCTCCAACGATGAATTCTAACACCAAAAAGAGGTCTGTGAATCTGGCCATCATGAACCACTGGTTTTGCCCACCTTGTGGTGAGGTGTGGTGAGTGTTTGATACCACACGAAATGAGAAAGATGAGCAAGAGCATGCATGGCAAAAAATTTTTCAAAGCATACTGTTTCTATCTCTGCTGCTTTTTTTCATTTTAACGAGGTCAACAAACTAACAGAAAAACATAAATGAAATTTGCCACCTGCATTGTTAATTAATATTTGTTGATGTTGCTCACATCTATTATGACTAGCCTATTGACCCGAGCGTATGTGGCTTAATCAATGCCAAGCCTTTTTGGTGAAGTGGCATTGACTCAGAAAGAAAAAACAGTAACGTTTACTGAATAATAACCCTGAAGAAAATTTACCTTGTGCTACCGTGAAGTCGCCTACAATACAATATTTTTTAATGTATTTAAATAAATAAAAAATGCGAAGTTTATGATTTTGCTATTTTTACCCATTCACCCTAACCGAAGGCAAGCCTTTTTGTAAGTGAAGTAAAATTGAATAAAAAAATATAAAAACTAACGTTTTTTAATTTACCCGTTTTAAAAAGCTAATGCTTTTTTACCCGTTTACCTAAGCCAAGCCTTTTTTGTAAAGTGAAAATGCGAAGTTTATGATTCTGCCATTTTTTACCCGTTCACCCTAACCTAAGTCAAGCCTTTTTGTATGTAAAGTAAGATTGAATAAAAAACATAAAAATTAACGTTTTTTACAATTACCCGATTTAAAAAGCTAATGCTTCTTTTACCCGTTTACCTAAGCCAAGCCTTTTTTGCAAAGTGAAAATGCGAAGTTAATGATTTTGCTATTTTTACCCGTTCACCCTAACCTAAGTCAAGCCTTTTTGTAAGTTAAGTAAGATTGAATAAAAAATATAAAAATCAACGTTTTTTCATAAAAAATACCCGTTTTAAAAAGCTAATGCTTCTTTTACCCGGTGACCCTAACATAAGCCAAGCCTTTTTTGTAAAGTGAACATGCATAGAAGAAACAAAAAAGTGACGTTTATAATTTCGTTTTGCAGTTTTGGTTCTTTTTACCCGTTCACCCCAACATGACCCAAACATGTTGCAAAGTGAAAATGAATGGTAAATACCATTTCGACCCAATTAAAAAACTAACTTTTTTCAGAGACAGTTTTGTTACATCTTTCGCAGTCACTCGTCAAGTTTTGAGCAGCAAAAATTGCCAGTTGCCCATCGTGCGTTACGTTGAAATTATCGCTCATAACCACGGAGTATCAATTTGAAAATGAAACATGGAGTATCAATTTTAATGAAATTTACTTGTTTTGAACCCAAAGTGCAACTTGCAATGCCGATGTCGATGTGCGTTTTGCAACCCGATTTTTAAAAACAAAAAAGTTCAAACTTTTTTCAAAGACGGTTTTGTTACATCTTTCCCAGTCGATCATCAAGTTTTGATCAGCCACGCTTCCATTTACCTATGCTGCGCTGAACTGTCTCTGTTGACCAAAGAGTATCATGATGACTGCAGCTATGAAGAGCGACGTTTTGAGAAAACAATCTCAACTGGTGTTAATAAAAAAATAGGTTAAGGAAATTGAGATGGAGTTTTCTTAAGTAGCAAAAAAGGGCGCCAATTCAAATTGCAAAAAAGTGCCACAGACACACAGACACTTTGTAAATTTAATAATATAGATTGTTAAACATATAACTTTTCAACAAACAAACAAACATAGACCACTAACACTCCGAAATGGGTATTTGTTGTTCGCTGCACAAAATTTGCACTCACAAGTCAGCGAACTTTTAATCAAATTATTAGAAAAACCGTCAAACGCCAAAAAGACACAATGGAAAACACACGAACAGAACCAATTTGACAGATGCTGTGATTCAAAACGTGAAAAATTAAAACCCAAAAACAGCGCAGACACGTAGGCTTGCAGAAAAGTAGCAGCAAGCTCATTAGAACTTCTGCATCAGCCTAATTTCCGCGCATTATTCCAACTTTATCTGAAGAATATGAAAAGTTACATAGAATATGTGCACGCACACGTTAACCAACGCACACGCCAGAGTGCATCGTGTCTCATGCACAAAATAAGTATAGATGGATTAAATCACGCGTAATTCGAGCAATTAAAAAACTGCAAAGTGGAATAATCGAATTTGTCAGTGTTGGCATCCGCAATTTAACATATCTAGATTTGAATTATTTTTTCGAACGCAGCAGACGTCCGATTCAACGCAGACGCCAGCGTCCTGCACTGCGTGTGTCTTAACACGAGTATTGTGTCACACATCTGAAGACAGACGTGTCAAGATTGTTTCAGTCGGAAACGAATCAATCAATTTCTCGCCTTGGTTTTTGGCAAGCAATAAAGACTTTCAATCAACAAAATTACACATTCAAAATTACATGAAATAAAAAAACTGCATCCATCACATTCACATCTTGATCGCTGTTGCAGCTAAATACGGAAAAACATGTATTTCAACTTTAGCAGATAGAACTATTGAGCTACAGCTTCAAAAACTGAATAACGGGACCATTCCTGACAAGATTTTGATTGAATGGCATGTCAAGTTCTGACGTTTTGCGCGAGCACAAAACGACACACGACACACACCAAACGCAGTACACACATATTCGTGCACACTATGTATTTAAAATCACACCAGGCTCCACTGGTGGAAAAAAACACAGAATTTCATAGCGTGGCACGTTTTTCGCAAATTTATTTACACAAACAAATTGCGCCGCCCGTCTCCGTTGCGACACGTTCACATGTGTTGCAGACCAAACCACAAGGTGGAAAAGCACGTTAATAACACGTATATCTTTGACCATTTCACTCTGAAATGTTGATATTTTTGTTACGTCTTTTTGTCTATGTGCGTAATACTGACAGCAGCCACGCGACGACGCGTCTTGCGCATGTGTAATCGGCAAACTTTACAGACCTTTTGACAACCGTTTTATGACCCACACGTTTTTTCTAACACACACGGACACATCTTTGACTCCGACGGCATGCCAAAAACAAAATCAGCAATAACATTGCGCAACAATAATTGGGCGCAAAAATGGAAAATCCGATTGATTGGCTGAACAAAGTGTATCAAAGAAGATAATAATTTACGGTTTACCTTGCATCATGCTCTGATCACCCAAATGTCGACGCACCGAAATAATTTTGGTTTCACGTGTTTCAGTCCTTTTCAACCTCAACGCCGATTATTTCACTCTCACGCGATTTCGAAAGCGACAGATATGTAGAAGATACAAATTTGAACAGGTATAGAAAGGAAAACTTTGAAAACATCACGCAACGTTGACGTGGACAAGGATAAAAGTCGAGAACTGCAAGAATATCAGGATAGCTGTAATCCATGAAAGAAAACCCATTCAGATGAAGCATTGTGACAGATTTGTAGTAGGAATAGATCGCATGGAACAAACAAAAAACAGAAGACTGAACGATGCAGCTATATACTAGACTAAACTTCACTAAACAAAAAAAAGCAAAGATCAGCTGGAAGAGCATGAGACACGGAGACACTTTGGCTCGTGTAAAGAATGAGCAGAAAAGAAAGGTTGAGAGCGTCGATACACAAATAATGCCAAAACATCAACACCAATTGAAATAATCCCATTATTAAGCAGAAGCGAACATCTACTTGGTATCCGTCGCACTGACGAGCTGTGACAGACGGGCCACTGTGGAATCCGTTGAACTGCTGAACGCTTAACACAATTTGGGATCAAACTTAAGAAAATCAGTGAATCAAAGTAGCTTAAATGAAGATATAAATTTTAGAAATGTGGTGAATTGGCGTAGCATGCAGAAAAGGTAGAAATGAAAAACAATTAGCACTTTCGTTTCAGTTGAAAACGCATCTCTGGGTCTGGACTGGAAGGAAGGGAAATACTCTTCATTTGTAGAAAAGAAACGAAGAAGATCGACATAACTTGGGAGATAGTAAAAGAAGAAAAAACGGAGAAACCAGGAGGAGGTTCAAAGCGAAAGAACAGAGAAGAAACAGCGTTTTGGAAATGGCTGATGCCGAATTGACGAATATTATCGGTATAATCGTTTGCTGATATGATCGATAATGACAATCAGGCTGCTGACAACAGGTTTCAGATGATTTGTTGTTTTAATTTCCATTAAGGCACTTATTTTCCAATTCGATTTTCTGTTCGTTGCCTTTAATGCTCGATATCCTGAAGAAATAAATCTTGTTTAGTCTGAAAAAATCTTGTTAATATTCAAAAAAGTGTGACAGAAAAATCGAACCATAAACTTGATAGCCATTGGAAATTCCAAAAAATCCAGCAAATGACGGTTTATTGCGATAATTATTAACAAATCAATGACCCGAAAAAATAATTCCAGTCACGAATCCATAACGCAAACGCAAGATAAAAATGGATACGGAAAAGCCACTGCAGACTCGGTGATTAATTTTCGCGTTCGCAAAACTCGCATTTCGAATTCTAAACTACTGAACCAAAAACAGAACCAAAAGTGATGATCATAAAAACACAATGAGCCACAAAGTTGAACCGCAGCTCGGTTACTAGTCGTAGCTGCAAACGCGATATTATGGAGCGGGTGCCTGAATAATGATTACAGGACGGATGATGTGAGCGCAAATACATTGCAAATATGCGGTGAAACTCGGTCAAACACATCAGAAAATGGACCGCAATCAAGAAAGCAATCTTGCCATGTGAGGAAATTATTTCGCCAAGCGATGTTTACATTGAACAGCACAGTTAAAACACTTTCAGAAAAACGAAAACAGTTCTCTAGTGTAATGCTTGAAGTTTCGTATAAAACGAGTTAGCAACATTGCACCGTACGACGTGCGTGCCGGCGACATATTAGCGAACACTCCATCTATCTATGCTAATCCATACACGCGGCTCAAACTCCAAACTGGCTGGTCAGGGGCGCACACGGCCAAACCGTGCTGTCCTGTAAGTCCGGGTCATATCAACAACAAGTACATGTGCTCAAAACTATCGTGAACACACGACGGCGACACGAGACACATACGCACCTATGAGGAGACACATGGTCGTGCAGCTTTATGTGTGACGCTATGAGCAACACAGTGCCATATAACATTCATTGCTTTCGACAACTCGCTGCGTTCAACCAAACATATACATACGCAGTCCATAGGTGTGTCCATTGCCAGTGGCTTGAAAAAAGGACGTTAATGCCTTCTTGTAGCACCGGACGCTTTCGTAATAGAGCGCTTCTATTTTTCGCATTCTGCCAGATTGTTGATAAACGAGAATGGACCGGCAACAAATGTAGGTTTTTCCAAAATTTCCAATGGGTGACAAAGCATACTCAGCTATTTAGCAAACTCAGCTATTTTCACACTTTTCATGTTTGTGACACAAAACATTTTGGATCTGAATCTTTGTATCGTCGTTGAAAATTAAAATGTTCAAACTTGTCTTGAGTAAAATGAAACCACAGAACGTTGGGGCTACAGTACGCACAACGAAGACAGAAAAGCGCCTGCGGGAATTCTGAGGACGGTGAGATGAGCCGTTTCACAAAATGGCACTCGCATGAGCGGTGCGATAATAAGTCGAAAATACAGAAAGACATCCAATAAAACAAACGATCAATATCCTCAGACAACAATGTCGCAATGTCCTCACTAAAAGTTTACTGACAAAGGTTGAACCAAATCTTAACGTCATTTGCCTCAAATGAACTTTGGGTATTGAATGAACTCTAAAATTTCAATAGACCTCAGCATCAGTCGAATCGTGAAGATGACAAATTGCAGGAGCACGTGGTGGATGAAAGGACCCAACTGCCTTCCTCACAACAAAACATCATTTTCAAGCAGAATTTTCACCTGGACTGAAAGCAGTAAAAAAGTTACAGATGTGGAGGCTCGCACGCACAACGTGATGCAATCTAAAATTGCATTTCTATACCTTCCGATTTTAAGACCCGATTTTTCAGAATAGCAACCCCCTCTAGGCACTAGAATGCAAAGTTTCTCGAATCAAACTAAATCATACACCATTCTCACCGCCTTGACGCGCTGATTCCGAAAATTACATTTGTTTTTTGATTCGAGGTCATTTAGAGCCAAAAAATGGCCAAAAACCGTTTTTTCGGGGCCCTTTCAAAAAATAATGTTTTTTAAGCTTTTTAATGAAGCTACGACAAAAATAAAAAAACCATTCGATTCGTCTTGATCTGCTGAACATATACTATGCCCTAAAAATGCGGTCTAAAGGGCTATTTTTTTTAAAAACTGGTTTTGGTCCCAGTATTTCACGTTTTTTGGTCCTTTAGAACCGTTTTCGGGGCATGGTATAGGGGTGCACCAAAAAGCTTTCCGAAAGAGCTAGCTTTGTGCAAAGTTTCATTTAAAAAAAGGCGCCCCATGTAACTAAAAAATATTTTACTTTTGGTACCCGGATCGCGATTATGGTCAGCACGAAACCGACATGCCCCTGAACATGTACCTGCTGCTGTGACCAGGCGTACTGCCAGACAGAACAAACTAGTGCACCTAAAAGCTCACCGCACAAGCTTATTATGTTCTAGGAATTAGCTGATGAAACAATTATTCAGTGCCATAACAGCAAAGCAATTGTTGCTTTCGATGTGTCAATCTTTTTCTAAAAAACTGATAGTACTGCTAGTTTTCGGTTTTTTTCAATGACTCAGAATCGTTTTCGGGGCCTAGTATAGGGGTGCACTGAAAAGCATTCCGCAAGAGCTAGCTCAGTGTGAAATTTCATTTAAAAAAAGCGTTTCCCATGTAACTAAAAAGTATTTTACTGTTGGTACCCGGATCGCGATTGTGGTCAGCACGAAACCGACATGCCCCTGAACATGTACCTGCTGCTGTGACCAGGCGCACTGCCAGACAGAACAAACTAGTGCACCTAAAAGCTCATCGCACAAGCTTATTATGTTCTAGGAATTAGCTGATGAAACAATTATTCAGTGCCACAACAGCAAAGCAATTGTTGCTTTCGATTTGTCAATCTTTTCAACCTTTCAAAAAATAGTGTTTTTTAGCTTTTTAATGAAGCTACGACAAAAATAAAAAAACCATTCGATTCGTCTTGATCTGCTGAACATTTTTTACTAATATACTATGCCCTAAAAATGCGGTCTAAAGAACTATTTTTAAAAAAAAAACTGGTTTTGGTTCCAGTATTTCACGTTTTTTGGTCCTTTAGAACCGTTTTCGGGGCATGGTATAGGGGTGCACCAAAAAGCTTTCCGAAAGAGCTAGCTTTGTGCAAAGTTTCATTTAAAAAAAGTCACCCCATGTAACTAAAGAGTATTTTACTTTTGCTACCCGGATTGCGATTATGGTCAGCACGAAACCGACATGCCCCTGAACATGTACCTGCTGCTGTGACCAGGCGCACTGCCAGACAGAACAAACTAGTGCACCTAAAAGCTCACCGCACAAGCTTATTATGTTCTAGGAATTAGCTGATGAAACAATTATTCAGTGCCACAACAGCAAAGCAATTGTTGCTTTCGATGTGTCAATCTTTTTCTAAAAAAACTGATAGTACTGCTAGTTTTCGGTTTTTTTCAGTGACTCAGAACCGTTTTCGGGGCCTAGTATAGGGGTGCACTGAACGTCCCCCATGTAGCTAAAATGTTTCGTGCTGACCATAATCGCGATCCGGGTACCAACAGTAAAATACTTTTTAGTTACATGGGGGACGCTTTTTTAAATGAAATTTCACACTGAGCTAGCTCTTGCGGAATGCTTTTCAGTGCACCCCTATACTAGGCCCCGAAAACGGTTCTGAGTCACTGAAAAAAAACCGAAAACTAGCAGTACTATTAGTTTTTTAGAAAAAGATTGACACATCGAAAGCAACAATTGCTTTGCTGTTGTGGCACTGAATAATTGTTTCATCAGCTAATTCCTAGAACATAATAAGCTTGTGCGGTGAGCTTTTAGGTGCACTAGTTTGTTCTGTCTGGCAGTGCGCCTGGTCACAGCAGCAGGTACATGTTCAGGGGCATGTCGGTTTCGTGCTGACCATAATCGCGATCCGGGTACCAACAGTAAAATACTTTTTAGTTACATGGGGCGCCTTTTTTTAAATGAAACTTTGCACAAAGCTAGCTCTTTCGGAAAGCTTTTTGGTGCACCCCTATACCATGCCCCGAAAACGGTTCTAAAGGACCAAAAAACGTGAAATACTGGGACCAAAACCAGTTTTTTAAAAAAATAGCCCTTTAGACCGCATTTTTAGGGCATAGTATATTAGTAGAAAATGTTCAGCAGATCAAGACGAATCGAATGGTTTTTTTATTTTTGTCGTAGCTTCATTAAAAAGCTTAAAAAACACTAATTTTTGAAAGGGCCCCGAAAAAACGGTTTTTGGCCATTTTTGGGCCCTAAATGACCTCGAATCAAAAAACAAATGTGATTTTCTGAATCAGCGCGTCAAGACGGTCAGAATGGTGTATGATTCATTTTAATTGGAGAAACTTTGCATTCTAGTGCCTAGAGGTGGGAGGGGTGGGACGGTATTCTCAAAAAGCGAGTCTTAAGCGGCGCTTTGTGCAAGTTCACTGGGATAAAACTCGCCCTCGGCGCCCAACTTTTTGAAAATACTGAAAAATCAGCACTCACTGAAAAACCCCAACCACTAAAGTGCTCAGTTTACAAATAAAATCACCTCATACAAGGCACGACGACGATACAAATACAAATACACACAAACACAAACACCCAACACCCAACACGTCAAACTCAAAAAGCTGCTGTGAAAACAGACAAGCGCCCGTTGGGGCGACAGATGTGTGGCACAGGTTTACGTCGGCGTCCGTGGAACCCAAACTAAACACACGGAAACTGAATTGATCATAATAAACCAGCAAACCAACAGCAACCACAAGACGCATATTATTCGCTTCGGATAAACCACCGCATGCCGGTGTCAGCAAGCTACATTTATAAAATAAGTCACTGTTAAAACGCGGGGTTTACTGACTGACTACGGTGATTACCACACGGTCTCACCACGAACTCTTGGCCCCCAAAAATTACATTTTCCACAGCTAAATCACATCAAATCGAACCAAAACGTCATTAAAATTGTAACGTATTGTAGCACGTCTGTTCGGAGTATTGACACTTGATTGCACACCTCACATCTCCTGTCAACACTAGAAACCCTTACAAACACACAAGTCAGACATTGAAACGATAAACAGACCAGACCGGTGGAACGCTTACGTAGAACGGATTATTTTCATTTATTATGGAAAGAGACCAATACGAAATTAGTGGTTGCGAAATCACAGTTGCCCTTGTGGCTTGTTGAAGTTTTACATTCGGTTGAAGACTAACGGGTCTCTCTTCGCTTCTGATTTACACTCACAATTTCAGCAGCCAACCTTGTTTCTTTTACAAATTGCCATTTCAACTAGATGTAATCTATGAATACTTCGACTCGCTCAGCAATCAGAACGGGTACCATAGTAACTTGAATCACGGTGCGAATCTCGAAATCGTTTGGGTTCTAAAACCATTATTTCCTGATTTTACTGAGCGAAGCTAAGCAAACATTGATCGAACCGAACCAATGCGCGCAATAGGTAAAAGTCTGAATATTATTCGATCAGACACTAAACACGGTGACAGTGCCACAGATACAGTCAAACTCAATAACATATCCAACTAGCTGATTGGTCAGTGATCCCGTGATGCATGCATTCTGTGCACGAATTGCTGCGCAACACCGAGTTTGGTTTGCACAGAGACAGAATGCATGCGTCAACCAGTCAGCTAGTTGGATTTGTTATTGAATTAGACTATAGGTAAAAGTCGGAATATTATTCGATCAGACACCATGAAACGGTGACAGCGCTACAGTTCGAAGATTTCTGAACGCAGCGTACCCGCTTTTGTCACGGTTTCAGCACTTGAGGTGGTCCCTAAAAATCTGACACGATGGGAGGAAACATCCTCAACTGAAGATGCACCAGGCGTTAGCGGCAACAAACAACAAGCAACATTCGCCAAATATATTCGTGCAGTGAATCGCATCTAAATTCAACAGCGAAAACCTGAAAACCACCAAAAAGTCGCCTTTCGTGGCACACATCACGAATATGTAGCACCAATTCACTGATTCAAGCACCCCCAAAACACCTAAACGCGTTCGCAGCCGTGTACCACCCACCAGAGAAGGGCGTTTCCCGAGCAACTTGGCGGCGGCGTTGGCGTTGTTCAAGTCGAACAGCAAATTACGGGGCCGTGTGCCGATCGGGTCCATGCACGCCGCGGTCGAGTGCTCGCGCTCGTTCTTGATGCAGCTGCGCACCAGGATCTGCAACGGCTCAGAGGAGGTGATGTGCTCGCAACCAGCTGTCCATTTTATTTCGCCAAAAAAACAAGAAACTCCGATAAAACTGTACGAACAGCATGTAGTTCGGAGACCCAAAACACCAATCAAGCACGCACATCATCATCATCAGTGGTCAGTTTCGTAAAAATGAGCAGTGTCTGAAAAGTGAGTTTTACTCCAAGCAGTCCGAATGTTAGACCATAACGAATTGCGATCGAATAATTGAATTGAACCCAAAATTCCGTTTTTTTTTGACCGAGGGATTTTTTTATTGATGCGATACAGTCTGATATATCTGACAAAATCCGCGCCGAATTATTTCATTCTACCAACGCACCTCCGAAAATTGTCAAGGTCTAACTTGGAACACCCTGGAGTGAAACCCCTCACGTTTCAGACACTACTCTTGTTGTTTGTTGCCGTGCGGCACGGATGGGCAGAGGCAGATTGTTGACGTTTGCGACCGAAGTCGCCGATTCCACTTCGAGGAAGCGCCAACGTCGGAGCCTACTCACTGTTATAAAACTGAACACTGGCCGTGCCCCTTTCTGGTCGGTCAAAATAGCAAGACCCAATTTCGCTGTAAAGAGCAAGCCACTGAAAACAGAAAAAAACTTGGCTGGACGCAAACCAGTCACGTCTGAAAAACAATTGCGCTTGCAAGTTTAACATGACGAATGAGAATCATTGGAAAGCATCCAGTATCATGGGCGGATCTCGGCTGGCTGGTTTGCGTCTCTTTGTTGCTAACGTGCGAGCCGTGAACAAGGATCCAACCAGAACAATTGAGTGCAGTGCTAGTGCATTCAGAAATTGCATTTTTTTGTCTTAAATCAACACAACTACTGTTTGTTTCTTTAAACCTGTCATTTTTTAGTGGAATACTTGTGAAAGAAGAAGAGCGAGAATCGAGTTTGAATGAAGACAATGTTTTTTTGATTGAAGCACACGGTTGTCGACCAAACACGATTCCCGGTACCTTCTTCGTCACTGCAAGTATTGCGCGCTCTCTATTCGGCCAAAAAAGTGACAGGTTTAAAGAACTACACTGTACACAACTGACAACTGAGTTAACAATTGCCAAGCGAGTTGTGTTGATGCAGCCAACCCAATCGGCCGAGCATCGTGTTCAACAGTGCACCGACCTCAACAATCTGCAGCAGCGACGTGTCTCTGTTCTGTTTCTCAATGGAGGCTGCCGTGGCTGCGGGCGACGTCGGCGGCGTGTGCCCCTGCGTCGAGTTGGACGAGGCGGTCGCGCTGTGCTCGCCGTCGTGCTGCTGCGCCCCGCCCCCACCGGGCCTGCTCGCCCTGCGATCATTCACCGTCGTGCCTTGCTGCGTGCCTGACGGAGACACAGCGGTCACGGAAAAACGTGTGCCCGCAGAAAACACGACATCACAACCAGCGCCAGCGTTCGTCGGCAATGCAAAATAAATGCGACATAAACGAATGAAAAAAACAAACAACGGCCGCCAACCAGCGGCATCGACGAGCGATGATAACGAGCAGGCGTTCGAGCTGGGCGCCGAGAACGAGGCGCGCTGCAGTTTGCCGACGTGGCCGAGCAGCGGCGCGTGTTGTTGGTGTTGCTTTGGCGTTTCGTACATGATCGACTGCTGCGCCGGGTGGGCACACGCGTGCGCACCGAGTGTTTTCGTCGGTTGCGGCGTCGTGCCGTGAGCGTCCGCATCGGGCATCGTTTGATGCGGTGGTACACTCGAGGACTGCAGCTGCGTGCAAATCAAATCAGAACATTGCGCCTGCGCGCTTATTCCATTCAGCTTCCACTAAGCTTCCTCCAGTCAAACTGTTCAAGTGAGTTTCTTCTGGAGCGGAAAACGGAGAAAAGGTTTTCAGTGAAGGAATGGTTTTGTTTTCGAAAAAAAACCGAACGAAATTTTAAAAAAAAACATAATACGGGTAAATGCTGAATCAGGCAGGAGTGCGCGCGCAGGACAGTAGTTTTGATTAAAAATACCTTGAATGAAACTTTGCATTACATACTTCAATTTTCTACTCAAAACGTAGTAGCCCTCACCCCCCCCCCCCCCGCCTCTCGTCTCATTCTAACCCCACCTTAAACAACTATGCCCACCTTAAACATGACTGCCATTGCCCGCAGCGGCGCAACGCCGAGCTGATACGACTATGAGTTGCAAACACTCGCCAGTCGGCAGTCGCAAACCAACAACAACTATGCCCCAACCCAAACCTAAAAGTAACAATACATAAAAAAGAAAACAAGAAGCTACCGGTGAAGACAAAGTTGTTCGACTGTTAGTAGATGACGGCGATTTTAACGGAGAGCCTGGCGTGGATCGATGCATTTTTTGCAGTTTTTGCAGCTGTTTTAATAATAATGCATTACGGTTAGGGTTGTTAAACAAAAATCAATTTTTTTGAATCAAAATCAATCAATCAAACAAAAAATCAAAATCAATCAAAATTAAACAAAATGTTAAACAATTTTTTTAAAGTGATGAAAAAAACAAAAATGCCGATTAAAAAAAATTCGAAAAATTTTCCTCTAATATGCTCTGACTGAAAACCACAATTTCAGAACAATTTTTCAAAAGTTTAACAAAAATTTTCTTTGATATTACCTCGTAAAACCGTCAGCAGTCCATTTTGGACCGTTTTACCGACTGATTTCAGGCTTGTTGTTGTTGTTTGTTGCCGTGCTGCTGCTGTCTGATTTCAGGCTTCAACAACATCTGCGATGAAGTTTTAAAGCGTCCCAAAGGTTGGCTTACCATTTCCGATGCAGATAAGGTGACGATTCGCCTCGCAATCTAAATTTGAGCGTCCGAGCTGCTCCGTTTGCAAGCGTTACGTTGTCTGGTTGCTGTTTCGTGTACTGCCGTCGCGACACATCATCAGAATTGATCGAATTTCAATTTTCAAGCCGGGCTGGGGACAGTGACGTTATGGGGGTCAAAACACAAGAAGAGGTATGGTAACGGTAGGGATGGATCCGGCAAATTTGCCGGAATCCGGGCCGGATCCGGCAAAACCCCATTCCGGCCGGGCCGGATCCGGCAAAAATTGCCGGAATCCGGACCGGAATGGCCTTTTTATGTCTACAAAACATCTACGCACATTTCGTCGCTTCTTCGTCACATTTTCAGCATAAAATAGCATTGACACAGAAACAAAGTCAGCAAGACACAGCACGTGAACCAACCAAAAATTACAACAACAACAATTGACAAAATTCACATCGCATAGGGATAATCAAGTGCTGGCAACACTCCATTCAGAAACATGACCTTTTCGGCGTTCTGAGTTTTTATATATATATTTGAAGCACGCCCCCCACCGCTTCCGGAAACCCGAAGGTACCAAACTCCGGTGGGATTGGGGAACGGACGGCTCACCATCCCGTGGGGTGGGACCAATACCCTCGCCACGTGAGGGGGACAGCCTCTAAGCCCCGCTCTGTCCTGGGGGCACCAGTGATCTTAGCCCGATTTCGGTTTCGGTGGCCTGCGGTCGCTATATCCCCGCAGGGCAGCGAATCCGAAAGCTTTAGTTGAAAGCGAGTGTAGTTATTAGAGTAGAGAGCTACACTGGCGGCAGTTTGTCATCCTCCGTGGGGGATCGAACCCGTCACCTCCTGAGTTGAAGGCGAACGTGCTAACCACCGGGCCACGGAGGCGACAGACAAGATCGGCTGTACACAAATACCTGCCTGGCTTCAGAGAACATTCGTTCGCTTGCCACGCTTGTTGGTAGTGGTGCCAGGTATCTGCGCGCGATTGTCGATAGTTTGGGGTATTTAGACGAGTTCAGCCGCCAAAAGTCTAGCATTAGATCGCTTTTGTCCGGTTCGTCGATAAAATCATCCGACTCGTTTCGCCGCGTAGTTCGTCTTCGAGACTGGATTCGCCTGACGGGTTGCGCGGTCGCGCAGCGTGAAACTCGATGCCTCCGTAGAGGCCAGTCGATTTCTTTTTTGGTTCGGGCTCGCGTTCACTTTCGTCATCGTTGTTGTTGTTGTTCGCGATCTCGGATGTATCGTCGCAGTTTGTGGGCGTCTCCGGTCGTTTCAAGATTTTCTTTGCAATGTGAAGTAGTTCACAACGAATCGCGCCTTCATTTTCAAAGACGACTGCAGTATTCTTGAATCGCGGATCAACGTACGTGGTCATGATGTTGGATTCGTTGTGGAAACGAGCACGGAAGCGTGTGTCGATGCTGGTCAGCAGCGTTTTTTCGTCGTACCAATGCCACTCGCATCGACTTGTTCGATGCGCTGCTTCAGTGCGCAAACGGCGGGCAACACCATTGAAATGGATTCGTCGTTGGGGGGGTTATCGGGTTTTAGGGGATCACGGCACCCCCGCACACCCACGGTAACACACGTCGCCAAAATCGCTGGTGTTCTCAGTTCTGGGGCTCACAAAAAAACAACTGTTTGACAGCTAACTGAATATGACCAACGAAGATGGCTGATTTCAAAAAAAAACCTGCTATTGTTCATCAACAACGTCGGCCAAAAGCTGGCAGCCACGTTTTTTAAAGTGGACGATGCTGCACACAAGTTTACCACTCAAGACAAAAGCAGTGAACCATTTACCATTGAACAGAACACTAAACTAAAGAAACGCTCACTGATCACATGTAAATGCACAA
The DNA here is from genome assembly GCA_030248135.1 of Theristus sp. LFF4_11. Taxonomy (NCBI): domain Eukaryota; kingdom Metazoa; phylum Nematoda; class Chromadorea; order Monhysterida; family Xyalidae; genus Theristus; species Theristus sp. LFF4_11. The sequence continues at coordinate 47,990 of JASANC010002545.1, read as the reverse complement.
CAACAAAACCAACAAAGCACCGAAACAAATTTGTCAAACCATTGAACAGCTCTGAAACGGAGGAATCAACTGGTTAATTCGCGGGTCTCGGCCATTCCGGCCGGATCTGGCCGGATCCGGCAAAATTGCGCCGGAATCCGGACCGGATCCGGATCCAATTTTAGGCGCCGGAATCCGGAATCCGGACCGGAACCGGCTCCATCCCTAGGTAACAGTTTGGAAAAGGGGTAAATGAGGTCACCCAAACAAAAACAAAATCTGGAAAGTTCCGCTGGAAATTGGAAAGTTTTGTTTTTTAACAACCCTAAATTACGGTCCAAAGCCACCCACCGCGCTTAAAAAAATAAAAAGTAGATGAGCGTTTATTGCAATTCATACGTTGATTGGTAAGGTAAGACAACATTCATACAAGTACGGTAATCATAAAACCACGCCCGCCCATCATAGTTGTCAGGGGAGGGGGTTGGGCCTCTGCCCCCCCCCAAAAACTTTCGAATCTATCTCTATCAGACAGGTTTTTTTGACTCAGCTATTATCTACAGCTAGTATCTATTTTTTTTCTCAGCCAGCTATCTATCTGAAAAGTTTTGTCTTCGAAGACATAAAATGAGTCAATTTTTGACCAAAATTGACCATTTTTGCTCGAAATTCTTGAAAATTTTGTAAATTTTAAGTAAAATACGCGTTTATACTTGCTTTTTAACGTATTTTTAGCATTATTTTGCTGTTTTTATAGCTTTTTAGCGTTTTAGCTGTCTATCTATCAAATTTCAAAATTTTTACCGCCTCCCCCCAAAGTCACATGGTCCCCCCGCACCCCCCCCCCCCAAAATTTTCCAGCTATCTATCTGGAAAATTTGCTCCAGCTATCTATATCGGCCCCCCCAACCCCTCAGCTCTGGAACAACTATGATGCCCATTGCTTAACTGAAATATATGCTAACACTTAACATTGCTTAAACGTTGCCAAAACTTTCGGATTCGCTGCCCCACGGGGATATAGCGACCGCAGGCCACCGAAACCGAAATCGGGCTAAGATCACTGGTGCCCCCAGGACTAGGGGTAGGGGGTTTGAAAAAAATTCTTTTCGTTTTTTTTTGTTTTTTAAAAAAATCCGGATTTTTTTCAAATTTAAAAAAATGTAAAATAAAATTTGATTTATGGCATAATTTTTTGAATGTTCAAACCAAATTTTCTTCCCAACTTTTTTGTGTGCTTTTACATGTCATTATTTGGTCATTTTGAACAACGTACTCTATCTTTTTCGATTTGGATGACTTCTAGGGTCAATTTTTAGGGTGAATTGAAATATCGTTTCAAAAATTGTTTTGTTGCAACTTAGAACATGTTTTTCAGTCGGTAGGCCATGAGATGAACATGATATCTTGTTGATTGGCGTATGTTATAGGTCTACAATGGAGTTGTGCGATATATTGTTAAACAATTGGAGCGGAGGTGTTGGTCAATACCACATCACACGACCGTTTTCAGATACCCGATAACATGGCCACATGTTAAAACTTGCGTGCTAAGCTAAACTAACGTGTTAAACTTGCATGCGTATGTCAGTTGCCCGCAACGTGATCGCGAAATCATGGTACGTGTTTTCGATACGATGATTTGAAGAGCGGGCTCTCGCCATGTGGCAGATAGCATGTTTAGCATAGCATAGCATAGCATAGCAACAGATAGCTGGTTGAACCTGAAAGTAAGTGTCTTGGGGGGGGCGACCGGGTCGACAGGGGTTGCCTACTTAGCTACAGCAAACAGGAATTTTTGAACACAGTCAAATTTTGGTAATTTTCTAAAGAGGAACAACTAAGAATGGTTCAAATTCAAGTACACGTCAAAAATTGTCCTGTTTTACTGTTGAAAATGCAACTTTCCCTCTATTAAATGGACAAAATTTCAATAAAACACGATTTTTGCTCTTATAGTTTACCGGATTGTTTTGAAAATAGTCTAGCTGAACTCAGCTCGACGAGACGCTTCGAACGAATTTAACTTCTAAAAAAATTTTAATTTTTTTAATTTAAAAAAAATCCAGAATTTTTCCCCCTAACCCTACCCAGGACAGAGCGGGGCTTAGAGGCTGTCCGCTTCACGTGGCGAGGGTATTGGTTTCACGAAATGGTGAGCCGTCCATTCTCCAAACCCACCGGAGTTTGGTACCTTCGAGTTTCCGGAATCGGGGGGGGGGACGTACTTCAAATATTATAATAATAAAAAAACTAAAATTATATTTCTTCAAACCTGTCACCAAACTGGGTTGCTTCCTAGATACCGTATTACCTCTTTTAAACCCCCCCCCCCGAAAATAAACCCCCCTCGACAAGTTTCCAAATAATCCCCCCCAAAATAATCCCCCATGGGGGATTATTGGAAACCTGTTTGAAACACATACCCAGCGAATTCAGTGGCTGGTTGCAGTGAAAATGATGAAATTGTGCTACCAAAGGCCACAAATGGATGAGTTAATGGTAATTTCATTACAAAAGGCTGTTGTAAAAGGAAATTTCTATGTAGAGTAGAAGTTTCTGCGACTTCCTTCCTGCCATGGAAGGTATTTTTGCCATTTTGCCCACCCCTAAAAATGGTTTCCAAATAACCCCCCCCTAAAAATAACCCCCCCCCCCCCACAATAAACCCCCACCCCAGAAGTCGCTGAAGAAATAAACCCCCATGGGGGTTTATTAGAGGTAATACGGTAATTCAGACTCACTTCAGACCTCATCATGGCCTACAAATTTATCCATTCTGTTACTTTTCTGTCCTTTATGAACGACTTCTTTATTTTTCAACAAACCGAAATTTGATTTTGTCTTTGTGTGAAAACTTGGGTAATTATCTGCCCATTCGTTTGCATCGACTTTTGCTTGCTTTCATTGATGCATTCACCAATTTCCTCACTAATCCCGAGAGGCATACGATTCCAGGTTCATTCTTCTTTTATTCAATGTTTCGCGGGCTCTCTATTCTGCAAAAGTGTAAATGTATCCAAAAATCTATGTAAATGTATCTGCAAGAAATGTATCCAAAAATTGCCAGTAAAGTCATCACAACACATTTTTGAAATAGTTCTGGTGAGTCATCAGCTGGCATTTAAGAGACCTACGATTTTGCTTACTTTTATTCTCTGCTTCACTTCATTTTTTTGTCAGTTTCTTTGAGCAAGAAGCCCAGATGGCAGTGATATTTGCGATTTCCTTCCTCAATCTCAAAGCGACGTTTGTTTTCCGTTTTTATTGAGATCAATCAAAATATTCAACCGCATTCGACACGACTGAAGTTAACTTTTATTCAGACTCATTGAAAAACCGGTTTTGAATTGAATTCGTGTTGAATATGAATTGACATTGTAAAGATCAACTAACCATGAGTTGCCAGGCAAATGGGTCAAAAATTGCACAACACAATTCTTCTATATCCTTTCACCTGCTGATTGACTGACTAAATTTCAAGACTGAACTGAAGTTGAACTGAAAAACCATACGTTGAATAAACGTTAGCAGCACAAAAGCACAATGATGGACGAATTGGTAAAAACGTCGAGTTCCCAAGGCCATGCAAGTTCTGTGTGATGGTGCCAAATTATAGTGCTATTCGTCAGTCTGTCACACAAACATGACGTCATGAGTGTGCCACGCAAAAATGAAGCCATTTTTTTGTCGACATGTACTGACAAACAGACTATAACAGAATCATTGGGATATAAAAACATAGACAAAACAGTAGTTGTTATCCACTAGGCTCAAGGCAGTGCGTGGTAAGAGAAAAACAATATTGCAACAATAAATGTTCCAAGCTGAACTATTGACTATAACTTAAACCACTACTACAGTCGAACTTTATAACATATTCAACTGGCTGATTGATTTCTGGGGAGGCGGAGTTTGGTTTGCATAGAATCCAATCCATGCATCAAGTGACCACACACCAATCAGCTAGTTGGATATGTTATGGAGTTAAACTGCATTCGAAAAGACAGCTGTGAAATTTTCATTGGCGCAGCATAGCAATGGGAATGTCTGAAGCGATTTTGTCTTTCTGATGAGTGCTCGTCTGAACTCGCATCTGCTGACTATCAAACCACGAAAAAGACCAGTTCTATTGCCAAAGAGTAAGACCAACGATTTTAATTTAACAGTAAGCCCAGTGTAGCCACAAAAAAATTAAAGTAACCAAAGACCAGCACAAGTGTTCAGTTTTTCAGCTGTTTTTTGTGGAATAAACGATGCGTGAACAAGAAAAACGCATTTTCAACCGGATGCCGATGGCATGAATTACCGTTGACTGTGGATGCATTGAACAAAAAAGTGCAAAAAACGACGGAATGTAACACACATGCCTAACGAAGGTAAGATGTCATTTTTCGGTTTTCGACGGCAAAATGAATGATAAAAATAAAAAAAAAAACACAGACGCTGTCACACGATATAAAAAACGAAAAAGAGCGTGTCTCACAAAGCAACGAGTTTCTCGAGATGGTTGCGATCACTTAGTATTCCTCGCCTTCTTCGCCTCCTTCACCCTCCAGCGAATCAATGGCAACCTGAAAAACCATTGAAACTTGAAAAGGAAAGCCTAGAATAAAAAACGAAGCAGTCAGCACGTTCACCTCTTCATAGTCCTTTTCCAAGGCTGCCAAATCCTCACGGGCCTCCGAGAACTCTCCTTCTTCCATGCCTTCGCCGACGTACCTGCATAAGAAAAAAAAACAAGAATATTTCGGTACGTCAACTTGAGAAACGGAAAGGAACCAGACACGACACGTCGAATTTGCTGGAGCATTTCAAATTGAAACCAGGTGACAAATGCAAGCGTCTGGCATTCAGTTCTTCGAATGTGTCGGATCGAAGTGACGTATGTGCTCTAAACCATGCACCTAGCAAGCACACACCACAGCTGCCACTTTCAGTAGAGGTGATTCTTTTGAGTGAAAACAGGCGTGCGCAGAGTGCCTGCATCAAGCCAATCAGCCAGTTGTAAACGATTCAAAGTCAAGAGCGTGCCCCGGAGTGGACGTACCAGTGGACGAACGCGCGCTTGGCGTACATCAGATCGAACTTGTGATCGAGACGCGCCCAGGCCTCCGCGATGGCCGTGGTGTTCGAGAGCATGCACACGGCACGCGGCACTTTCGCCAGGTCGCCGCCCGGCACCACCGTCGGCGGCTGGTAGTTGATGCCAACCTGCAAATGTCAGTGACACCGTCGCATCTTGCGCTCAATCGATTGATTGCATTTTGCAGACCTAAACATTGCACGGAAAACAACTTTCAACGCCCGCCAAATGTCTGTTGGCCCGTCTTCCGCTGGCTCAGTGAATAGTTATGGATCATCGTGTTTTCGTAGTGCATGTCAAGATGTTTTCAAGTTGTAACATGGCACCCGCTCTCCCCGCTCACACACAAGTGCATGCATTTACTGCCCGAGCGGGTAACAAGTGCAGCGGGAAGAGAGTGCCGTGTGCCACCGGCCCTAAAGAGTTGCGCAACGGAGACTTTTTTATTACCACCACAAAATTTGCCACTGATGTTTGCTTCTGTAATTGTTGGTTTCCAACACTAAATTGTCATGTAGCACGACCTGGGCAAACCGTTGGCTTCATTTAGCAAGAAACAAACGGCCGTATTGGCGTGTCCACGGGATCAATATTCCGGGTTTTTTTCAATTTTGGTCAACTGAGCTGTCCGAAAACAAGAGCAGCACAGTGACTTTTCAATCCGGTCGGCGTCAGAGACACCATTGCTTCGTGACCAAATATGGTTCATAGATACCAGATACCGCATTTCATCCAGGTTTTAGAAAAGCAGTACTGACATTCGACTGAACAGCGCATGGAAAAACTGAACATCACACGCAACATACAGCGACTGATGGATCAATCTTGTAAACTGAATTGCGTTTCATGTGAGCGCACATGCATTTGCAATATGCGCAGCGTAACCGACATGAAATGACTCAGCAGCGTTGAGCATTGAAACGTGGCAATCAAATGGGCCGCACGTTTCAATGACAATGACAAATTGGCGACAAGGAGCAGTCGCTCAATGGAATTGAAAGCATTGAAATAACAGGTGCAGATTTCGATTTAGCACACACACGTAGCGTAGCGTCGTGTAGCGTAGAGATGGCACGTGAAAAGTGTTTCACGAAATTACATATTTTTCCGAAAAATTCCACCTCTAGTGTAACGTGAACATTTTGCGGAATTCCGTGTCATTGAGAAATGAACAACAATAAAAAATCAAATCATATGTGAATGAAAGCGCAATGCGTCAGACTGTACCTTGAAACCGGTGGGGCACCAGTCGACGAACTGTATGGATCGTTTCGTCTTGATCGTCGCGATTGCAGCGTTCACGTCCTTTGGCACGACATCGCCACGATACAACAGACACACGGCCATGTACTTGCCGTGGCGCGGATCGCACTGCAAATGCAACACAGTACATTATTATCACAATGATGCAGGCTGATCGGTGATGATGCCTTGCAAGCAAGTATGACAGAGATTCAATTTATGGCAAGAATGTCAAAAATAGTAATACACTATGCATGAAGTTCGCTGTTTGTACAATACATAAAGCAATTTTCACCTGTGCACCCGTAACGCCGCGCCAAAACAACCAAACCAACCAACCAATCAATGCAGCGCACACCTTAATTGCAGTCAATCAGCCTGTTCATTCAACTGTAGCAACTGTGCACAGTATTGGTTTCGGCCAGTTTGCAGCGACTGAAACCATTTCAATACCGCGCACACAACTGCAACTTTATTCTTCGAAATAGTTTACCAATCGTGCAACATCGTTTGATCAGTGCCCGACTGTCTGTGAGTAATTTCGGCTCGAGAGAGAATGAGACCAAATGAATCGAGCGGCTTGCGAATCGAGAGAGGAAGTGCATTCATACAATACAGGTCAACTCTATAACATATCCAACTAGCTGATTGGTTGGTGGTCACAGTGACGAATGGATTCTTTGCAAACCAAACTCCGCCTCCATAGCAATTCATGCACAGAATGCATGCTTCAACCAATCAGCTAGCTGGATATATTTCAGAGTTAGACCTTAGGTGCGCATCAGGTGCAGTAACCATGTGCACTGGGGTCAGTTTTATAAAACTCAGCGGTTCAATAGTGCTACACCACTGAACGCCGGAATCAATTCATGAAGCAAAACGTTTCAGCTTCCTCACGTCACGTTGAAGAGCAGACATTGGAGAATCAAAAAAGCGCACGTTGTGTGTGATGTGTGTTGATTCCATTCAGCTCAGTGGTGTGGCACTATTGGAGAATTAGGTGCATAGTGGCCAACGTGCATAGTGGCCATGAGAAAATTTGCATTTTTGCTAGTTATAGTGTCCAAAACATATGCCAAAGTGGCCACGACATATAGCAGAGTGGCCAATGCCTATGGACAAGTGTCCAAATAGCTATAACATAGTGGCCAATAAACATGCATAGTGGCCAATACAGGGTTTTAAATAAGCTGTTAAGGGTGACCAGAAGTTAGATTTTTGAACTTTGTTGTTATTTCTGGCACATTCAAGCGACAAACTGTTGCTTGTGTGTTGCAAATCACTTCATGTTTGTTGAGCAGCTTTGGGATCAACAACAAATGCAAATTGTGAATTCAACGGTTCTATATTGGCGAGTTTTGTATTATGTGATTCGCACAAATATGATTTTTGATTCAATAGGGGAGAGCGATAATCGATACAAGTTGTTGACAAGACGCGGTCAAACCAGGTGACGTTTGGCTTTGACAGCTGCATTTATACAAGCAAATGCATTATGTTGGTCAACCCTTTTATTCTGGTTAACTCATCTTTGGATACATGCGTTTTACCCCCATTAACCCCCCCACCATTAATCCCCCCCCCCCCACCAATAAACTCCCACCCCCACGACAAGTTGCCGAATAATCACCCCCCACAAATAATCCCCCATGGGGGATTGGTGGGGATTTTGGAAACCTGTTTGAAACACATCCAGCGAATTCAGTGGCTGGTTGCAGTGAAAATGATGAAATTGTGCTACCAAAGGTCCCAAATGGATGAGTTAATGGTAATTTCATTACAAAAGGCTGTTATAAAAGGAAATTTCTATGTAGAGTAGAAGTGCGACTTTCTTGCCTGCCATGCAAGGTATTTTTGCCATTTTTCAATAAACCCCCCCCCCCTAGAAATTGTTTGTAAGTAACCCCCCCCCCAACCGGTCGTTTCGAGCGACCGCCGATGCCATTGGCGATGATGCTCGGTATCACCACATGATCACCCACCGAATATCAGTGATGCGGCACAACAGACGACTGCGATGCCATGGCGGTTTACCACAATTCAGACAGTAAACAAAAGCTGACGCGGTCAGAAACATACAACATACAATAATACATACATACAACATTAAATTTTTGACAGAAAATTACTGAACACGAAAAATCAATTCAAACAACAATGTGCAAGAAAACCCCGAAGATGACACACAAATAAGACGAGTGATACCTGGTTCCAAATCTGTCATGGTCGAAACAAGCCCAGCGATCAGCATGCGGTCTTCCAACGGGGACAAACGGGTATAAACAACACAATCATTTGTCTTCGGTATCTATTAGTGTGCTTTAGTTAACCATTAGCATTTGCTAGTATAAGTGCTTCTGTAAAACGACACATTGGATTGACAGCATCTTGTCAGCAACTTGCATCGGTTATCGATCTCCCCTTGATTCAAAAATTACAATTGTATGAATCACATAATACAAAACTCGCCAACGTAGAACCGGTATTTTGCACAATTTGCCTTTGTTGTTGATCACCAAACTGAACAAACTCATTAAACAAACATGAAATGATTTGCAACACATTCAAGCAACAGTTTGTCACTTGAATGTGCCAGAAATAACAACAAAGTTCAAAAATCATAACTTCTGGATCACCCTGTAACAGCATTATTTAAAACCCTGTATTGGCCACTATGCATGTCTATTGGCCACTATGTTATAGCTATTGGACACTTGTCCATAGGCATTGGCCACTCTGCTATATGTCGTGGCCACTTTGGCATATGTTTTGGACACTATAGCTAGGCATTTTTCATGGCCACTATGCACGTTGGCCACTATGCACTTTTACCCTATTGGACTAGCAGGCTTTTCTAAAACTGCTCCCTGGTGTGACGGGCGTGCACCATTGCGTGCCACCAGCCACCACCAACCTTGACCATCTGGTTTGCCGGCTCGAAGCACATGTTCGTGATGTCGCTGACGCTCAGCGTCTCGTGGTAGGCCTTGTCCGCAGAGATCACCGGTGAGTACGTCGCCAGCGGGAAGTGGATACGTGGGTACGGCACCAGGTTGGTCTGCAAAAACACGACACGTTCAACTGCGTCCATTTACCACAACAACTGTTGATTCAGTGACAATTCACCAAATCACCACATAAATGTTCTTTTGGAATCGATCAAATCAATCACTGCCGATAGGGCTTAAAATTGAGTGCTAATAATTTTGCTTGGCCTGCCTTAAAACATCAGATCTGCTGATAATTTTCGGTGTTTCAGCCGTTTCTGCCTGTAATTCAGCAAACAGAACAAACGCCAACAACCAACCAAGTCAAAATTTGAAATCTCCGTGCAAAATAACGTAGGTTTACAAAGTTTCGCGGCTGAAATAGCTTTAAATGAGCTGTTTATATGTTGATACGCTAAAATAGGACAGTACCAATCCCTATCCTACTTTAGCGTAACATATGGAAAGTTACGCTAAAATAGGATAGCTGTTATTCATCGAAAATTGAAAGTTACGGTAAAATATCAAAGTTACTTTATTTGTTGAAAGTTACGGTAAAATATCAAAGTTACTTTATTTGTTGAAAGTTACGCTAAAATATCAAAGTTACTTTATTTGTGGAAAGTTACTCTATTTGTGGAAAGTTACGCTAAAATAGGAAAGCGCCAAGAGAACAAACGCCAACAACAAACCAACCTGAAACTCAGTCAGATCAACGTTCAGGGCGCCGTCAAAGCGCAACGATGCAGTGATCGAGCTGACCACCTGAAATGAAGTAAAAACACGAATTGAACGCACAAAGCACACGACAAATGGTAAACAGAAGACAGAAACTGAGCAACGCGCAATTCAGGGATGGACACCGGTGACAAGAGCTGCCAACAAAACGCTGCTCATAAAGCTCCACTGAGAACTGAGGTTAAATAAATCATGACGCAACACATTTTCGTTTGCTCACGTCACGTTGGAAGAGCAGGGTCCAGTTTTCATAAAAGCTTAGTAGAAAACACATTTTTTTCACACCGTGTTGAAAAGCAGACATTGAAGAATCCGTTAAGGTGCATTCATGAAGCAGTATTTAGTGACCGCGTAGCTATGTTTTAACACAGCTACGCGTTACTAAATACTGTTTCATGAATGCCGCTTTAAGGTGAAAAAAACGGAACTGTGATATTTCACGATTTCATCAGCGGCTTAGCGGTGTATCACTATTGGGCTACTAAGCTTTCATCACAATGAACCCAGAATTTAGTGAGCAACTTTGAAGTAAAAAATTCATTGCGGCGCCCGTGGAGTGGCGTTCATGCAAGCGCACACCTGCGCAATCAGTCGATTGAGATTCGTGTACGATGGTCGACCGATGTCGAGGTTGCGGCGGCAGATGTCATAAATCGCCTCGTTGTCGACCATGAACGCACAGTCAGAGTGCTCCAGCGTGGTGTGCGTCGTCAGGATCGAGTTGTACGGCTCGACAACCGCCGTGGACACCTGCAACAACAAAAACATGCAATGCAATGTTGTTGTTGTTGTTGTTGTTGTCGTTGGGGGTTTCAGGCGATGTTCTCAGCCAGGGCCAACCCAGCGAAGTGTACAGAACGCCAGTGAGTAGGGCGCCCATCGAGTTTTCGTCTGTCATCAAGTGCCTACACACACCCCTCGGCAAGGCTCGATCCCCCGAACGCAGATCAGAGTCAAACGTGCTACCACCAGGCCACGAGGTTATGCAATCAACAAAAATAGCCGAATGTTAGTTCTCGCCGAAGATTCAGTGCGCTTAGCCTTCTCTTTTCGCGGTCAGTCAGCAACATTCGACGACAGAATAATAAAAAAGGCACACTGAATCGACTGCAGACGATCACATTGAAACGTTGCCTCCCTGATTGGATGTCCCTCCAATGGCGACGGTCTCGGTCGACCGCACAACATGTGCCGTTCTGTTCTGAGCTTCCACTCAACTTCGTAAAACCCATATATTTCGAAATCTATTGCATTCGTCAGTCAGTAAATTGCATGATCGTACCTGCGGCGCCGGATAAACGGAGAATTCGAGTTTTGATTTTTTGCCGAAATCGACCGACAGTCGCTCCATGACGAGCGACGTGAAGCCGCTGCCCGTGCCGCCGCCAAACGAGTGGAAGATCAGGAAGCCCTGAAAACACACACACATGTCTCAATATTAAGTTACAAAAAATAATAATAATAATGTCGGTGCACGGTAAATGTCAATCGATAAGTAACCACTGATTTGGGGGCCGACACAGCCACAACCCGAAGGCGCAACTGTTTTGGCATTCAAACGCAGAGGCGTATAAGTTTTCGACTGTTTGCTCGATTTCCCGTTGAACTTAGCACCCAACAGGCTGACGCTCATTACACAGCAGCCGAGGGTGACTCTGTCACGGTTGTGTGGCACATTAGCTAAGGCGCATTCATGAAACACTATTTAGTGACGCGTAGCTGTGTTAAAAGCATAGCTACGCGGTCACTAAACACTACTTCATGAATATGCGCCCTTACTCTCGTCACGAAAAACACCGTCATTCACAGGGTATTCAAATCGTGCAAATATTCAACTTGGCGCCTCAGCAACCTGCAGTCCGGTGCAGTTCTCGGACAGCCTACGCAGGCGATCCATGGTGAGGTCGATGATCTCCTTGCCGATGGTGTAGTGGCCACGGGCGTAGTTGTTCGCCGCATCCTCCTTGCCGGTGATCATCTGCTCCGGGTGGAACAGCTTCTTGTACGTGCCCGTGCGAACTTCGTCTAGAAGTTTTACGGAAAACTTCGATCCAAAGTTGCTTGCGTCTTAGAATTACAATCACTCGCACTCGTCACACCTGCTGATTGTCATGGAAAGCACGGGAACACGGGGAGGGTGGGGGGGGGGGGGGGGGCAGTTGGTTTTCGAACACCAAAAATTTGGGCAGGGTATCTATAAAAATTTGAGCTGCGGTATCACACTAAAACACCGAAAGCGTTTAAAAAAACCACTGGTACGGGTTGAAAACGTTTGCATAAATGTACGAGACACGATCACCAGCCGGTCAGCAACAAGCGGACGTGGTGACTCACCGATGACGGTTGGCTCCAGATCAACAAAGACAGCGCGCGGCACGTGACGCCCGGTGCCGGTCTCCGAGAAGAACGTGTTGAACGAGTCGTCAGCGACGCCAACCGACTTGTCGGACGGCATCTGCAACAACACAACCATGATGCAGAGTTGATGGAAGTTCCCTGCCAACGTAACATGACGTTTCTTCACCCAAAATCGGTGTCAGTGTCAAAAGCAAGTTTTTTTCGATGACACCTAAAATTTTGGATTTCGGTGTCTGGGGCCAGTTTTATAACACTTAGCAGTCCACTAGTGCTAAACACCACTGAGCACCGATCATAAATAAAAATTCAGTTTTTACATCACATTGAAGAGCAGACATTGGTGAATCAGTTTAGGTCGAAAGTGAAACTACAATGTTTTGTATCCGTGGTGTAGCACTATTGGACTGTTGAGCGTTTATAAAACTCACGCGAACAAACGCAAACGTGTCACCTGTCCGTCGGGTTGTATGCCGTGCTCGAGACAGTACAGCTCCCAGCAGGCGTTGCCGATCTGCACTCCCGCTTGGCCAACGTGCACTGAGATCACTTCGCGCTGCAAACAACGAAAAAATGTGCCGACATTGAATGAACAGCATGAGCTGCTTGAGCGTGAGCTGTCAACAGTCGCAGTACACGCCGCACCGGCACCGGCACTTTCTCGCACGCACACAGCGATTGCGATCTGCTCACCACGCACAATACTGCAGGCAATGCCAGGCTCGCTGGCTGAGCTGATCTCGTTGCGTTGTTGTGCTTCATTAAACTGGATGCTCGTGTGGCGAAGAAAGTGCCCAGCACTATACTACGCACGCCCCACGCCACACCACAACTGGCGCATGGTCTATTGCTAGTTGCCACCGTCAACCAACACTTGTCTCGCCTGACAAACTACAAAACTGTCATATGACGAGCAGTATTTTTGGAGGCAATACCGCAAATCACGTTTCCAGCAAAGGCACAGTTTCAAGATTTCAAGATTTCAAGATTTTATATAACGCGCAACACCTTTAACAAAAACACAATGATAAACAATTAACATAATGTCAAAATTATCAAAAAAAATGAATGAAACAAACAACTATTATATCATTGTTTTGTATCGGGTGTCGGATGTGGGCAAGAATTGCCCATGTATTTACCCTAAAACAAGCTGAAGTTGAAAAACATTTGGAGGCACAAACTCTATCCAAAAAAAACTCAATTCACACACAAAACGAGAACCGAAAACTGAAGAACACAAGTTCACTGCTGATTGCAGTCTTCCGTTCTGTAACATCGCAGCGCATCATCAGCACACGCGCTAAGGCTAAATACGCTAATTTTGCACTTATTCCAGACTTCAAAAACACCACAACCAAATAAATGTTGCAAAAAGCAATGACAAGTTGGTTTTGTGGCTTTCTCTTTAAAAAAACCTGTTTGATTGCTGTTTTCAAGATGCATATAACTTACGACAAAAACCACAACGTTCGAACTGGAAGCTGTGCCTAATTCTACGCAACGACTAGCAGCAATCGTGCTTGATAGCGCTATAGTTGGGACGGAGAATAATCATTCATCATCGATGGTTACTACCGGAATGAGGACGTCGGGCAAAGTGTTACTGAGCATTGGGCGGCACATGGCATCTTTGTCTTTTTGCTTCGGCTTTTTTGTGTCAGCAGCCTGCGTTTTTGGTGCTGATTTCAATCAAGATTCATTAGAATGTCCATTTTCACAACCACACGACTGAAAAACCGGCCAAAAACATAACACTGCAAACCGCGGCACCAAAAAAACGTGCAAAACGTGAAAGTTCATGGGGCCCTCGTTCGTTGGCCCAACCAGGCCTTCTGGACTGGACCCACCAACCGCCCAGCTAGCCAAGGCCAAGCACTTACCATTTTTGTTCTGTTGACGAGTTGACGTTTAGTTGTTGATTGTAACAAAATTGAAGCGTCGTCGACGAAGCGAAAGTAAGTTTGGCTTTTCTTGAACGATTTGTAACTTGAAGAAACGCGATCTGGTTTGGTTTGACACTCGCAAAGAGCCAAAATTACTGGCAGTGCAAGTTTGAAAACCAACTTTGTTCTCCAAACAGCGAAGAAGAAGAGCTGGAAAATAAGGCAGAAAATAAAAGATGACTTTTTTGCAACATATTTGCATAGTCAGCCAGCAAGCGCCTCCCGAATCACTCCCGTGTGGCGGATTTGCAGATTTTGTTTTGGTGACCTCAATTACCCCTTTTCCAAACCGTCACCATGCCTCTTCTTGTGTTTTGACCTCCAAAACGTCACTAATTGTCCCCAGCTAAACAAATGCTGAAGTGAAGACAAACATACCGCCTTGAAATTCGATCAATTCTTCTGATGTCGCGACGACACGACACGAAGCAGAACCAGACAACGTAGTGCTTGCAAACGGAGCGGCGAGCACAACCGGACGCTTTGCGAGGCGAATCGTCACCTTATCTGCATCGGAAATGGTAAGCCAACCTTTGGGACGCTTGAAAACTCCATCGCAGATGTTGTTGAAGCCTGAAATCAGTCGGTAAAACGGTCCAAAATGGACTGCTGACGGTTTTACGAGGTAATATCAAAGAAAATTTTTGTTAAACTTTCGAAAAATTGTTCCAAAATTAAGGTTTTCAGGTTCAGAGCATATTAGAGGAAAATTTTTCGATTTTTTTAATCGGCATTTTTGTTTTTATTAATCACTTTTTTTAAATTTTGATTTTTGTTTGACAGACAACCCCAGCCAGATCCAGAGAACGAGACTTCAACAGAAATCAACCATTTCAAAACAAGGAAGTACTACTACGACGACCACGACGTTTTGTTTGTGCTTGAATTTGATTTGAAGAATTACTCACATTATTTGTTCACTTCACTCACTCTCACAAAAATTTTCAGAAAATGCAAAATTGCGAAATTCGCATCGCTGTTCGCTCTCCTGATTGGTAAATGTAACATTACATTAGCGTGCTGATTGGATGCGGGTCTTGAAAGGAAGAAGCTGCCTGAATCAAGTACAAGCTTTTTCAGAAAAAAAGCGGGCCGTGCGTTACGCGTGTGTGGTAGGCTCATTATTTGAGTCAGTCCTGTGTCGTGTGTGGGATGGCATTTATCATTGAAAAAATCAATTGTGCAAGACACAAAAAGTTCCATATTTGCGGTGGATAAAAAACTAATTTCCTGCAAGGAAAAGAGCACCAAAAATGCGTGTATTTTTGCGGAAACTTCTCGTGGAACTCCAGCAACACAACCAAACACTTGTTTGCTCTGTCCCCTTCGCCTTCCCCTCCATCGCTCCCACTGAACCTTTTTCGAACATGAAATTTGATCGCAGACCTTCAGAAACATTTTTCACAAACAAACAGTACGTCTGATAAAACAGTTGCCAGTTGACACGTGCGCGCCAAGTTTTAAAGAATTCGTTTTTTTAACCAGTGTTTTACTTAGGACTAGAGATGTCAAGAAAAAAAAAATTCTATTTTTTTCTTTTAAAAAAAAAAAAATTTTTTTTTAAATTTTTTTTTTTAAAATGAAAGTTGTTCAGAATTTTTCAGGGAGTCCGAATATCACCATCTGAGGAGCCACCGACTTACCATATGACCCCCACTCATATGGGAGGAGGGTGAAAATTTCAGACTTGGTTTCGGCGACCCCATTTTCCCACCGACGACATCACGTCTCGTGTTTTGCCTCTCAATTCACCTCAAATAACATGGAAACAAGTTCCACAACAAACCGGTGTGATCACGCTGACGACACGAGGCGAAACAGCAACGAGCAACCAACGAAGTTACGCTTGCAGTGGCAGACAGTGCAATTTCCACCTTTCGAGATCCTGAAAAACGATGCGTAAATGTGAGTTCTCTGCTTCTATCTCACCTTAGCGACATCGGAATTTGTTGAACTAGCCTTTGCGACGCTCAAGTACTTCAATGCGCGAGTCGATCATCACTCACCAAGGCTGAAAACAGTCGATAAATCAATCCAGAATACCACCTGCAGCGTTGAAGACTAAGTGACAAGGTAAAGTCAAAGAAAATTTTTGTTGAACTTTCGAAAAATTATGCCAAAAACGGCATTTTCAGGGCACATTAAAGAAAAAATTTCAAAAATTTTTAATAAAAAAAATAAAAAAAATGCTCATTTTTTTTACTTTTTTTTTTAAAAAAAAATTAAAAAAATTTTTTTTTTTTGACTTTTACATCTCTACTTAGGACCACTTAGGACACTTTTTACTTTATGATTTTTTTGCCTAGAGTGTTGTGTGGACTTTGTTTGTCAGAATTTTTCTGCTTCTGACAGTTATTTTCACTTTCAGACCAAAGATCGACGGAGAAAGTTCAAATTATAATGGCATACAAACTTTTGCGTTTGGTTTCATGAGGCTTGTTTAATGGACTAGAGACAGCAAGAAAACACAAAAAACGTTTCTGCGGTAAAAAAAACTTGTCAAATCTTGGCTGTTGCCGATTTGTCGTCTCGAAGTAGCGCAGCGTTGTTCACCAGCAACAACGTCAAGCAGATTTTCTTTCTGAAATATTTTTAACAAACGACTATCTAACGTGGACCGACAACAAAAAGTTACAAACAAGATGTGAATACCTTTTTTCCATTCATTCTTGCAGCAAAGCATGTCAAAGTGAGTCCATTTATGCTGCAAAACCTCTGCTGCTTTTGCCATACACTCAACATTGTGCCGCTCTGAAATGTAAAGCCCTAAGTTGTTGGTGTCATACACATTTCCGCTGCAATCTATCTGCCTGCACCATTCTGGTGATTTTCAACCAGAAACAAAAATGGAAAACTCTCGTGATTATATAGCAACTTAAAATTAGTTGCTGCGTTTTTATTTATTCATATTTCGAATGTAATTCGGATAAATCGACCTCAACTTCGCCTTTTCAAGAGCAAAGTGTGCACATTGTCGGACAATCAATGAGGTGCCCTCAATCCTGTCAGTAACATGAATGACTTTGAGCTTTAGAAGCTTGATCTCCATACGAGTTTTTTTTAATTTTAACAACAAACCTAATGAGTGAAAGTCTCCATCTTACATGCTTTTGATTTTTGTCCAGGTGTTTTTTATTTTCAGTGCAATGGACATCTGATATGAAGTAGTGTTTTGCGTAAAAGATTTCTGTAGCAGCGTTTTACCGAACACTGCACAGACTCATGCGAAGAGGGACAAATGTAGGTCCCATGGTTGTCACCAAAACTGGAGTTCATGTAAACCAGGCGTGCTGCTTGTACATAAAGTATCAGGATATGATGTACACGATATACCCGTGCGACGTTGTAGTGGAGAACGGTGCGTATGCCGCTGCACGGTGCGCAATTTGCGGCAATCCAGCATCACACACACGCAAAAAAAATGCATCAGCAACCAGCACCGCATTGCACCAGCAAGCACCGCATTGCAGCAACCAGCACCGCATTGCAGCAACCAGCATCGCATTGCAGCAACCAGCACCGCACTGCAGCAACCAGCACCGCACTGCAGCAACCAGCACCGCACTGCAGCAACCAGCACCACACTGCAGCAACCAGCACCGCACTGCAGCAACCAGCACCGCACTGCAGCAACCAGCACCGCACTGCAGCAACCAGCACCGCATTGCAGCAACCAGCACCGCACTGCAGCAACCAGCACCGCACTGCAGCAACCAGCACCGCACTGCAGCAACCAGCACCGCACTGCAGCAACCAGCACCGCATTGCAGCAGCCAGCACCGCACTGCAGCAACCAGCACCGCACTGCAGCAACCAGCACCGCATTGCAGCAACCAGCACCGCACTGCAGCAGCCAGCACCGCACTGCAGCAACCAGCACCGCACTGCAGCAACCAGCACCGCACTGCAGCAACCAGCACCGCACTGCAGCAACCAGCACCGCATTGCAGCAACCAGCACCGCACTGCAGCAACCAGCACCGCACTGCAGCAACCAGCACCGCACTGCAGCAACCAGCACCGCACTGCAGCAACCAGCACCGCAATGCAGCAGCCAGCACCGCACTGCAGCAACCAGCACCGCACTGCAGCAACCAGCAAGCACCGCACTGCAGCAACCAGCACCGCACTGCAGCAACCAGCACCGCACTGCAGCAACCAGCAAGCACCGCATTGCAGCAGCCAGCACCGCACTGCAGCAACCAGCACTGCACTGCAGCAACCAGCACCGCACTGCAGCAACCAGCAAGCACCGCATTGCAGCAGCCAGCACCGCACTGCAGCAACCAGCACCGCACTGCAGCAACCAGCACCGCACTGCAGCAACCAGCACCGCACTGCAGCAACCAGCACCGCACTGCAGCAACCAGCAAGCACCGCATTGCAGCAGCCAGCACCGCACTGCAGCAACCAGCACCGCACTGCAGCAACCAGCACCGCACTGCAGCAACCAGCACCGCATTGCAGCAACCAGCACCGCACTGCAGCAACCAGCAAGCACCGCATTGCAGCAGCCAGCACCGCACTGCAGCAACCAGCACCGCACTGCAGCAACCAGCACCGCACTGCAGCAACCAGCACCGCACTGCAGCAATCAGCACCGCACTGCAGCAACCAGCACCGCACTGCAGCAATCAGCACCGCACTGCAGCAACCAGCACCGCATTGCAGCAACCAGCACCGCATTGCAGCAACCAGCACCGCACTGCAGCAACCAGCACCGCACTGCAGCAACCAGCACCGCACTGCAGCAACCAGCACCGCACTGCAGCAACCAGCACCGCACTGCAGCAACCAGCACCGCATTGCAGCAACCAGCACCGCACTGCAGCAACCAGCAAGCACCGCATTGCAGCAGCCAGCACCGCACTGCAGCAACCAGCACCGCACTGCAGCAACCAGCACCGCACTGCAGCAACCAGCACCGCACTGCAGCAATCAGCACCGCACTGCAGCAACCAGCACCGCACTGCAGCAATCAGCACCGCACTGCAGCAACCAGCACCGCATTGCAGCAACCAGCACCGCATTGCAGCAACCAGCACCGCACTGCAGCAACCAGCACCGCACTGCAGCAACCAGCACCGCACTGCAGCAACCAGCACCGCATTGTGGCAACCAGCACCGCATTGTGGCAACGCAAGCGTCCGCACCATGCTCCACCACACCGTCGCACGGGTATGATGTACACACAGATGCATTTCGTCTTTGAAGTCTATTTCCGTTTCCCTTTCCGCCAGTTCAAACAGGCTGCCATTGACACATCACTAGACACTAATAGTCGCTTTCCATTATTTTACATGAACTGCAAGAATAAAGCCAACCAACCGAGACCAAGCATCCAATCAATAAATTCTCGTGCGCAAGGAAGGTGATAATTTTAAATTATGTGTTTCGTTTCCATAAGCATGGTTGCGTTTCTGCGGCTGATTTATGAACACCATTTTTTTTATTGTATTCACACTTGCGCTGTCGTTTACGGTATTTAATCCAGCATTGGTTTCTCTTCATTCGAAAAAAGCCAAAAAAACAGCTAAAATTTATGTGTCCTCTCGATATCGAAATGTTTGCGTCCAACCAACCATAGCAAAGATTTACCAAAAGTATCGTGTGGCACTTCTTGATTATTATTTTTTCATTTCACACACAAAGACAAATCCATTGAACCTCAGAGCATCTATGCCATGAAAGCGAAGCGATTACACACTGGCAAGCATGAAGCCAGCAGCAGCCATGTGCCATCGTTCACACGCACACGACCAGCTGATCGTTGGTGCTGCACTTTGATTGTTGGAGTGGAGTGCATCAGCTTTTTTGTAATGACAGCCATGAAGTGAAGGATTGTTCCACTGAAAATATGTGAAGTACATATAAATTACATTTCAAATGAACCAACAAATACAAAATCAAAACCAAATAATATGACACTCTTAAAACAGATGCTTCGCATTTCCACAGGTAAATTGGAAGTTTTTTTGGTACTTATCTTTTGCTATTTATATATTTTATATTTTATATCTATCTTTGTGATTTTCAGCGTTGCTGTCAGCGGCTGTCCTTACCGTCATGGACGCCTCAGACGGGATGCAAGCTGCGGTTGACAGTCATAAAGCGCATGGCAACAGGTGAATAAAAATTGTCACTTTTTGCGTCCCTGAAAAAATAAAACCTAGAACAGAAACGATTGCAAGAAATCAATCACAAAAGTCTTATGTTTCCTTCAGCAATCGAGCGCCAAATACGGTTTGGCGTGGTCTACTCTGCTACCAGAAGTGTTTGGAAAGCCTCAAAACGAAACTTCGTGACGAAACAAGACGAAGCGAGAAAATGACCGACAATCAGCACGCGTTACTGTTTGTGCCAACCGACAACCGAACACTGCACGACATTTGCATGTGTGCCATCTGCATTCGAGTTTTAATGTTCTCTGGTCATCACAATTTTGCATATTTCCACACAGTTGTTCGCATTATTGTGAACAAAACACTGAAAATTTGACACTAAGTTTTCATGTGAATTCCTTAGGAAGGGAAACAGAAGTGTTCTTTATTCCTTGACGGGTTTCGGCGCTTTAATTCGAGTCCCGACTATAAGATCGGTCTGTGGTATAACATCTTCGGCAGTTCTGCCTGGTGTCCGTCGCACTGACGAGCCAGGGGGCACCGCGGTATGCGTCTACCTGGCGAAACCGCAAACAGCGAACTTCATGTATTATACCATTCCCGGAGCGCCATAAACGCCGAAAAGTTTTTTTTTCACTGTTCATTTCACTGCCGTATGGCATGCTTTTTGTTTGCAGATCATACGAATCAAGTGAGCAATGTGTCAGCGACTGCCCCAACTTTGGTGCCATTCAACAACAGCTGCGTTCACTCGCCATGTTGAAGTTCATCTGCAACGACCATTATTACGGTGCGTTAGAAACGTTTACAGTCTCAAAATTTACAGGCATCAGAGGCAACTAGCTAATTTACACACCTAGCCGATTGGTTGGTTGCACGCGCGTGCAGTTGATGCATGCATTTTGAGCAGAAAAACTCCGCCTTTGCAGCTATGCCCGCACAGAATGCATGCATCAACTGAACGTGTTTGCAACTAACCAATCAACTAGTTGTGCATTAGCCAGATGGCCTGTCTGTACGCCAATGTCTGCACCTGCACTGTCCGTATGTGCATTTATTTCCTTGTGCAGAGTTCAGTCACAGCATCGTCTGCTTCGAACGTGTCCGCGCACGCACATCAGCGTCTTGCGACTCGCTCTGTATCGGCAGTGCATCGGATTTCGAAGGCAAAGTGCGAACCTTGATGCTCTACTGGAACACGCTCAGTGACCAACAAATGTACAACGTCACCAATCAATGGTGCAAGTTGGTGTCATTTTTTTTGCTCGAATGCTGATAGGCTGATGCAATACAAGTATAAAAAACTCCCAACCTTAGATTGGTGAGATTAGTAACATACATTTGAATGGGTATGTAAAATGTTGTGCAAATCTCAGAGCATCAGTGTGCTATCTGCACTGCCAACGACCGAACATTGATCGTTACTGTACGTCCACCGAGCCATTCAACTTGCTCCATCAGTTTGTCAAGGTGAGTCGAATTTGATAAAACTGTCACAATTCATGTTGTCGTAATGAATGATTACAGTCCATCTGGACAATACATACAACTAGCTGATTGGTTGGTAGCACCAATTTATCGTATTATTTATCACCATGGTTCAGAGCATTATTTGCATTCTTGTTTATCATATTCATTGATTGCAGCTAACGACCAAGACCATTGTTGACGGGCTGTTGCTGGCGTACCCGCAGTTCACGTCGTATCCCCGTTGGTGCAGCGCAGTTGAGGTGCTGCCCCGTACGTCTTCGACGCTCCAACCAACCACGCACCCAGTGCAGCCGCACTTCATTCTCAGCCAGCCTCAATCGTCACACGCATCCCAATTCAGCATCGATTTCGTGATTTTCTTCTGTTCCTGTGCATTACATTATACAGCTGCAAATGTTGTTTTGTCACCCTGAAAAAATCACAAAAGAAATCCTGGTTTTTCCAAGGGGCCACCAGATGGTGATATTGTTCACCACCACGTCATATAAAACGGATTTTCAAAGCAGTTTATTGATTACCGATAACTAATAAACACTAAAAATTAGAAACAGTTTGAATGGCACATGCAAATGTTTCAAGTTTTGCTAGCCACTGTGGTCAACAGTTTTTTGGTCTTTTGCTTTTGCTTTACGAAATCAATTTTCACCGTGATTTTCAGCAGTACAATTCTCCCTTGACAACAGTGAGCACATCAGCAACCAAATCAATCCGCCCGTCGGGGCGCACACTCGCGCGGTATGTGCCCCCGTTGCCGCCGGGGTAGCATTGGCGACCTGAAATACTTTAAAAAGATTATGATCTTTTTACTATTGTTCCGAGCGCGCATAGATAGGTGAACAGTTTCATGTATGACGCGGGAATTCAAAATTGGCAGTGATCCGAGTCCCCTAAATAGGGCCGAGTCACTTGGGCGATTTTCATTTTGGATTGCCACAAAAAGATTGAAACTAGATTCCTTTCACGTCTGCATCCCTAAAAAAGTCATAATATACTATCCAACAATCCTAGAAAAGTCGAAACTGAACCCGTTGAGCTTGCTGTCTCTGGTTCCGGACAAGTCGTTTTTTTGACTTTCCTGCCTTCCAATTAGCATCTTGGTCTAGGAAACAAACCGGTTGGGTGTTAAAATACAGCTAGACTTGACTCACTGTAAAGATCATCGCGTTGCAATACTTTTGACCAATAGTTGCACAGAGCCAGCTGTGATGAACCTTAGAAGACAATCGGCAGAGTATTTTTGCTTCAAATAAATTTAAAAAAAACAGCATCATTGCGCTTTTGCCTTCGGCCTTCGCTTCACAGATGCCCTGCCACGGTGCAAACCATCGCGACACGTAGTCGTACACTTGTCCATTTCTGTCGACGCATTCGTTGCGTCTGCTGCCCTTCAGTGTCACACAAACTGCCGTTACAAAGTCGCCCCTCGGCTGCGCCACCTCCAGCATCAATTGGTAGTCGACGTGTGTGTTCTCGAAACGGGTTCTCAAAAACATAGGGGCATTCATAAAGCAGTATTTGGTGACCGCGTAGCTATGTTTTAACACATACACTAACTACGCGCGTCACTAAATACTTTATTAATGTGCGAAACTTGCAGTTTTTTGAGTTTTTAACTTGTTGTGACCTATAGCCGTTCAATATGTCTCGCTGAAAATTAACTGAAACCTATAAGTTAAACTTTGCTTAATAACTGGTTAAAATTTCAACTAATTGGTTGCGTTGGTTAGCTGCAGCCCTTCAAAGTTGGTATCACTACTTATGGCCCACCCTGTTCATTGTACCTGGTGTGTCGTTCATCGATGACCACAATGAGCAGCCGCAGACTGGGTGAGTACAACACTTGGCTCACATCAAGTGTTCCAGCCGCCAGACGTGACAAATGATGCACAAAATATGGCGCAGCCTGTGTACACGCTTTGTGGCTATTTTGTGGTCACTTGTATTTTATGACTAGCACGCACCGTGCGACGATGGAAATGGTGCCATTATGGCACCCAACTTGGTGCCCATGATGGTGCTTCGTATATTGGTGCCGTTTTCAAATGTGAAAAAAATAACTGAGTGGTGTGTTGCGCTTAACCGGTCAGTGAATCGGCCTTCTGGTGCCTTTCAAAATGCCGTTTTTGGCGCCCTTCTTGGCATCCATGTTGGTGCCTGTTTCAAAAATTAAAAATTGGTTTGCTGAGCGTTTTTATGCGCACTGAGAGGTATGGGCAGCAACATGGGCACCACCCTAGGCACCAATCTACACCGCGGTACAGCCACGTGCAGCGCCGTCGCACCGGGTGATGCAGCACACTCATGCAAAGGGTACAACTGTTGCAATTCAAAAATGTTTGCGTTGGACGCATTATATTTTATTTCAAATTCAACAAACATTTAGCACTTTCTGTCGCTCCGCGCACCATTCTGCAAATTGATTGTTGGGAATGACTTCAACGATGGGCACGCTCGGAAAGTCCACCCTGTATCTGTTGTGCACCCCTGTTCGCTGACACACCATGCTGCTCTGTGTTGTTGTGTTGTACAGCTCGATAGAGCGATTGACGTTGCCTGTAAATGTGAGCATTCACTTCTGCAACAACTGTCAGATGAGCCTGATGTCATATCCTTTCGCAGCCTTGTCGATTTTTGGGAAATTTGAAAACGACAGAAAAATTCAGCATGCATTCTCTACATTCCAAGGTAAATTCACATACTTGAAAAACACCCTTTCGCATTTTGTAAACCCCAAAGACAGTCTGGGGTGTCAAACTGACATCAACCCCAAAGCGGCGGAATTGTTTTGAGGTTAGTTTGTCTTGTGTCAAAAAGCAAACTGCGTCACTGTTTTTGTTGAGCAGCGTTTAGAAACCGCAAAAACAAGACAAATCACTCTCAACGGGTACAAAAACTGCCAGCGCGGCGACCCAAAAAAGCGTCATAAATGCTAATTGGCCGTAAGCTTTGCGTTGTCTGTTTGAAAAATGAAGTAAACAGACGAGCCGCTAGCTAATGACTGAACAACTGTCTTTTTCGAGGCATTTTGAACCAAAATCTGACCAGAAAAACGTTTGTATTGTTAACACGCAAAAAATAAATGCAGCTAGCTGTAGATGCAAATCTAAATACAGATGTTCGTGTAGATTGTTGCAGACGCAGAAACCCACAGATAAATTCTCAAAAAAACTGTCCAGTCAACGTCAGCCAGTCGTGTCGACATGTGTGTTTGCATCTGCATCTGCATTTGAATCTCCGGCATGTTTTCTTTTTGTGTGTTCAGTAGAAATAACTGCTCTTTCAATTCTCGGGCATTTTCTCAATTGAAAATGCCAACTGGCGCTGATTAGAAGTGGCTGGAGTTTTTTACGCCAATGAAAACGCAGGATTTTATGCGAAGCAAAGCACCAGACGTTCGAAAATGTGTTAATGCAATCAATAAACATCAGACCGATCTCAGTGAACAGCACATGCGCGACGGCCAGCGCTGCGTGCGTGCACAGAGGCATTTCTTCCAGAGGTGAAAACCAACGGGTTGAGAATTGCCAAGCTGAAAACAATAAGAAAAAACAGATCTGACTCAGCTACGTTGAACTGAAATGTTGATCTTGATTTCAAAACCAGGTGATCCTCGTGGCCTGGTGGTAACGCGTTTGAGTCTTTTCTGTGCGTTCGGGGGACCGAGCCCCGCTGGGGGGGGGTGTATAGGCACTTTATGACAGAGAAAACTCGAGGGGTGCTTTACTCTAGGGCGTTCTGTCTGGGTTAGCCCTGGCTAAAAACATTGCCCAAAATCTCCACCACCAACAACAACAGCAACAAAGGTGAATGCACGAATCAACACTGTGCAGCCCTTGAAAATTACCAACCCTTTTCCAGCGCAACTGTTGTCGTATCAGAGTTTGAGGCAGTTTGAACAAGAAAGCAAGTCGCTGGAACGTTCAGTTCCGTTGCAATTTCTTGTAATCGTTGTTTGGGAAACATCTGAAATCAGTAATACACTGGGATACACTGTTTTCAGCGGCGTTAAAAACACCACTTTATAATTGAGGAAACGTTTTTATAATTGAGGAAACACCACTTTTGGTTTCGCGACTCAATGCGTTTGCAGACGTCGAAAGGAAGTCAGTGTCATGCTTGATGCGTCAGTTCAAAGTGGCCCAAATGTCTCCCAGCCATCAGGAACATTCAGGAACACGAGTCACGAACAGTTTGAAATTCACGCGTCAGGCATGAGACTGCTTTCCTATCGATGCACGCATTTGTTTTACCCAGACTGCATGTATAAGATCTGTCTGTGGTAAAACACCTTCGGCAGTTCTGCCTGGTGTCCGTCGCACTGACGAGCCAGGGGGCACCGCGGTATGCGTCTACCTGGCGGAAACCGCAAACAGCGAACTTCACGTATTGAGTGGCAATATATAGAGCCAAAAGCAACCGTAACATGCGTACCCACTGCAGCAACACAACCGCACAGGCCTTGCCCGAGAAGACACGCGACGAAAACACGTCCACCGTGTAGAACGGATGCTGCACGCTGGCACTGCAGCTGTCGGACGCACAAACGTCCTTTTGCTCCTGAGTGCCGTTCGATGTCGCACTGCCAATTGAACGGGCTTGTCGAGTTTTTCGTTTGGCTTCAGTGAGCAACCTGTCAAGGGAGGTTGTCAAGAATCGACTGTTATTTTCATTCGAATCATCGTGGGCGAGTGAGCCGATTTTGTGCATCACTCGATCGCTGACGTTCTCTGACTTGTGATTGTTTTCTAAGCGACCGTCGGCTTGCGTCGTTGTGGCTGCGCCGAACTGTGAACGATTATTATCCATCATTGTTGATGGCGTCTTCGACGGAGCGGCGCTTGGCGTTGCCATGCTCACTGGTCGATGCTCGATCGTCGATCCCGGCAGAACTTTGCTGGCGATTTTCGATGTTCTCTTGTTCAATCGCTTTCGATGGTCAACCAACTGTGACGCTGCTGAGTGTCTGCAAACAAACTCAGACAGGCCGACGAAGAAATACGCTGCCATTTTGCTGATTTCCGCTTACATGCGAATATTCACACACTTTTAGCAATTGTTCCACAGGGATACACTTGGACAGAAATGGCGCACAGAAAACTTTCAGGGAAGGAACATTCAAATATTCACGGGAAAAAAACTTACGCACACATCCGGTCGAAACGGGCGGCTTTGTATCATTTGTTTGTTTGTTTTTTGTGAAATGGGCATATTACTGAAAAATATGGGCATGATGGATTGACTGGGCGTATGTATTTTTCGAAGCCTTGCAAGCAAACACACCAACAGAAGACACCGAAACAGATGTGCGAACTTCGCCGCTAATGGCTTTATAACGCGCCCCAAAAATCGCTTCACTGGAGTTGTCGCGAGTTCAAATGACAGCTACAAGTTTTGATATTGACAGATTTTACGAGTCAATTTCAAATCAAACGTCGTTTTTTTCAAAAACTTTGAAAGACTGTGAAAATTGAAAACTTTATGAACACAAACAAGGACAGCAAAAGAAGATTTATGACAAGACGCCAACAACAATCGTATTGTTGCTCAAAATGATCGAATTTTTCCTGCAAACGTTTTCAAAGTTTCTCAAAACAAGACAACTGCGAAAGCAAAATGAAATGAATGGCTTTGATTGGTGTACACCATCTGTGTCTGTCTGTGCTACGTAGCTCGTCGGAAACGTTGACTTTTACACACAGACACAAACGAAGAAAACACGTCAAAACTTCTGCTGAATATTCGAATCTCATGATCTTGGAACACTGTCCTTCTGCAAAAGAAAGATTTTATTTCAGAAGAAGTTTGTGTTATTTTCTTTTTCAAAGTCCGGCAGCATAGACCCTTTGTTCCATCGCTCTTTTTGCCATTGAACATACTTTTTGCAAACTTGCACAGCTGTGTTTGGAAGATTGGAACCACGGTTATTCAAGATGCAATTGCACGCTGCAGAAGTTTAAAATTATACGCTACGAACAACAAAGCCACACAATAAATTTTAGCGCAAGCTTTTTTCAGTTTTATGATCAGAACGCAAAAGATTAAACAAAAAAACCAAGGAAAATCCCAAACAGAAGAACTTTCAGAACTTTCTTGGTTGAGCGTGTGTAAATACGCTTTTCTGGTGCACGTACAAGCTCGTAATTTTTCAACATTCAGATTAGAAAAATTGTATTTTGCGTTTATTATTGCGGAAGATAACGCAACTAATAGTGTCGCAGAGCCAGAAATGCAATGGTGTCATTGAAAAAAGCTTTTGGGTTGCATACAATGCTGAGCGTCTTTTTATGACTGTACTTTGAAGATGCCATGGTCATTAGTTGGCTTCTACCCGTGAGCATCCACTAAGTCTGCGATCTTCACGCCTTTTCTTGTTGGCCATTTTTTGCGAGTATATTGCAACCAACTAACATTTTTCACCGATTTCGGAAGGTTTCTCACTAAAATTAGCGTGTGGCACGTTAAATTTTGCGAGATATTTCTTAGCTTGACGCAGTGTGTTCACGGAAACAGAGACACCAATTTCACCATCAAAAATCGGTTCATTCGACGACAAAACACACAAAGCAATGCAAAAACTGCGTAAATGAGAGGCAATGTCAGTGCAGTTCCACTCGGCAATCACGGAGTACCACGATTGTGATCACTGTTGTGCCAATGATGCCTCCCCATCTTCCGCGACACTTTCCATGCTGCCGTAAGTGTCCCTTGGTGCAACCGGGTTGTTCGCGTCGTTGCTCACATCGAACAAGGCGCAATTCTCCGGTCGCAGTTGCCACGTGGCCAACCCGGACAGCAGCACCATTTCGGCCGGTGTCAGAACACACGCTTGTACGGACATACGCTTGTACACCCCCGCCTGACGTTGTCTGTTCTGCTCGTTTTAGCAGCGGAACTTGGTAGGTTATCTTATCGAGAATTCAAATTTTTACTTTATGTATTACGGTGATATTTGTTTTGGGTCCCAACACGATCTTACTGAGCACGTCTCTGATTGCCTAACCTTCACTGAAAATTGTCAACAACCGCAAAGCCATTCAGAAAATTAACATTTATGCTGCCAAGTTCCATTGCTTTAAACACGCATAACAGTCAACAAGTTAGGCGTATTGGTGTGCAAAAGTGTGCTCGCATACATGCGTATGTTCAAACACCGGCAGCGCCAAATCGTTGCACACTAAAACGAAACGTATTCTGAGTTTTTGAAGCTCACTAAAAAACTCTTCAAAACTTTATTCTACAGCACCACAGGCCATAAAAACTGCCGTTGTTTCGATTTGAAGTGCGTTTGTTTCAGTATGACCGTCCCCCCTCACCCACTCACACTGAGCCGTGTTAGCAGACGAAAGTATTGAGATGTTGCCAATGACGCCATACGCACCAAAGAGGCCAAGCACTGCGCCCTGAACGTTGATGATCAGCAGTATCAGCTTGACGAACACAAGGATGCGCGTCATGCGGTACTTGTGAGCGATGGTCTAATCAACAGGTACAGCGGTGGTTAGAGGCGTCTGTAGACATTTTTCCATCAACTATGTTTTTCAAATGTGTCGAACCAGAATGACGTGTCATGCGCTTCAAGAATGCGTTTGCCAGTTACCAAGCATTATCAACTTGGCTGACCGCACTTGGAGTTTGTAAACCAAAGTCAGCTAAACTACTGTGCGTGAAATTGTCAAATTTCGTTTTGAAGTCATTTCGGTCAGACAATTCTTTTTCAATGAATCAGCTACATTAAATGTAGCCATCAGGACCAACCAGCTTGTCGTAAAAAAATGCTCAGAATAAATTCAGTGAGCACCCAACCAACGATTGCGTAAGCGCTTGATTTCATTCCAAAGCGAACCAATCAACAACCGCTTTATTTCATCGAATTCCCCTCACTTGATCCGTGCATTGCGCGAGCACAAAGCACGCAAGTGTCGCAACAACTGTTGAGATGAGTTTCACGATTTCAATGGCGACACCGAACGTTTCAATGTCGCTGCCATTCGCAAACAGAATGAACACAACAAATGCGAGCAGCGACTGTAGCCACGCCGTTTGCAGCACCAGAAACTCGATCAGGCGAATGTTTTCACTGCAACAGCACAATGAAGTGATCATGGTATCTAGATAGCTCATGGAATTTTGCTCGGGTGCTCTGACTCTCTGAGAGAAACAACACTCTGTTCAGTGCAAGAAAGTGGCAAGCTTTATTGCTTTTGATAGGTTCCCACGGTCATAATCAGAGGTTCATTGAAATCATGCACGTTCATTAAGTTTCATTTGCAAGGGCCAATCCAGCACCAATGAACGTTTCTGTGTAGCAACTGCAGCCAATGAATCTATCAGCAGCGAATGCCTCAATGCAACGCACACAGTGGGCACAATCGGTGGCACACAGCAGTTGAGGCAACAGCAAGGCGCCCGCGCCAGTCTCAGTCGGACGCCCTCCGCTCGCAGTCTTGCCGACATCTTCCTCCTGCCGTTGAACAGCTCGCGGACAAGCGCCATGAACGAGACGAGGCATTGCGCCAGAAAACTGCAACATGCAACGCTCGCATTTCTGGTCTTCTGCCACTTTCAATTAATCAGAAATCAAATGATCAAATAAACAAATAATCAACAACAAAATTGAGAAGCAAACACTGGAATGAAGATTCTCATCAAATGCAGCGTTGCTGGGATGATGACGCCAATGAATGCACAGATTGCTGTCGCCTGCAAAAAGATTGTCCGTTGTTTCGAATGGATGTGCATCGTCATTGACAACGTTGCACCATTTTGACGGCTGTGCAGTGTGCACCATTTTGACGGTTTTTACATCAAGCTTTTTAACCGGTGTGCAAATTCCTAAAATATGCCTGACGGTTTGCGCACCAGTTCGAGGGCTGGCGCACCTTGGTACCACACACAGTCGCACGAGTATTGTGAAATGATGAAGCTGGATGAAAATGAAAATCAAACTTGCATGCACGTGCAGACATTTGAGCATGTTCTTACAATATATTTCTTTAAACCTGACCTGTCACTTTTTTGGCAGAATACAGAGCCAACGGGAGCTTTTGCAATTAAAGAAGAATGAACCAGAAATCATGTCCGGTTGGCTAACCCAAAAAACTTCAAAACATCAATTTTGTTAGCCTGCAGAGCATTTTGCAGTTCTTCAGATTTTCATAGAATTTTACAATTTTCCACCTTTAATGGATTGGATACTGAAAAAACTTTCATAAAATAAAAATTCCATACTGGAAATATGCCAGCGAGTTTCGACATCAACGCAACCCTGTAGTGACTGCGCACGCGCGTTTCAATGGTGTAGCAGTGCATCATGTACAGAATCACTGTGACAGAGGTGCACAAAGCGGCGATCACGGTGAACGACAACGTCACACCGTCGACGCCTGCGAACACTCGCTTTCTTTGTTCTCAAAAAGTGCCTGTCAATCTTCTACTACACGCTCAAAAAGTGCCAAACTCCATGCGGACTTCTATGCCAAAGTCCTTGCCAAAATTTGCGTGGGGCTCCTCCGGTTGAAATTTTTGCAATTTCTGAAATTTGGAATGGATTTTGTCAGGAAAAAAATTCGAATGGATTTTGCATGGAATTTGGTATTTTTGAGCGTGTACCTTGCCTCCATTGCGGTGTCGTGGAACCGTGGTGAATCTGTCGCCATTTGGTGAGCACGCATTACACATAAATTTGCGCCATTGTTCACCATATGGCGGCTGAATGATCGTAGGAAACCACTTGCGGGCGTTGACAGACCTTGATAGTAAAGTGAGGCGGGCGGAAACGGATTGTGGCAGATGAGATCGTTGATTTGCTGCTTCAATTGCAGCGTAGCCGTGTTCATTTTGAGAACCCCCTGTTTACATTTAAAAAAACTTACTGTCCACCGCAAAAAAACAATGCACATGTAGATGCACATGTTAGTGCACTTGATCGTGTAGGTGCACATCTGTCGCTTCACCTGCACAAATCCGTGCACTTAATTTTTGATAAGCAAAGCAGTTTTGTTTTCCTTGTGAAAATTGAAGTGAATCGATGTCATGAAGTGCATCTGCACCAATAAGTGCACGAACACATGCAACTACTTGTGCATTATTTTTTGCGTGCCCGTGTCAGTACACTTGTTCATGACATGGTCATCATTTATTTTTGTTCTGTTATTATTGGTTGCAAAACTTATGCCGTTTTTGTTATCAACACCGCCACACATCACTCCTGTTATCGTTGACCACCGTTTTGACTGATAAAACGGACTTGTGTTGATGCTTTGTGTTGTTTCAATTACTCTTGTGTGCTCGGGAAAAATTACAAAACAGGATTGATAACGTGGTGATTTTTCAAGCAAGAAATTACATTCCAGTATTATACGCCTTGAGTGGAAAACGGAATTTCCACAGACTAAACTGTGCTTCAATTCATCATTTTGCCGACACATGGCAGGAACACAAAAACTCATTTCATTTCGCAACCGCAAAAAGTAAACATTTGTGAAACGCTTTTGTGTCAGAAAGCAGATTGATGGGCAAGAGGTTCGAAAAAGGTAAAGCCTGGAAATAAAGAGAACCTCTTAACTCTTACACCTTTGTCATGTCAAAAAGTTTTCGAAAGTTCGTTTATTGAGCTTTAGAAGTTCTGTTGGAAAATATGCATTTTATCAACAAGTTACTGCGGTCGCTTTATAAGCGAATGAGTGATAAAATTTTTACTTTACCTTGACCTCAACTTTTTGATAAGCAGTATATGTATTTCTATTAAAAAATATTTGTGACTACCACTTTTGTATTATTTTTTTGACATGAACCAAAAAGCAACAGCAAAGTTAGAAATTTCGTCATTTCGCTTTCTTGTATCCGAATCAGAAAGCGCCAATCGGTGAGTTCAGAGCTAAACAAAACCCCACAAAAGCGACAATGTCAAATTACAATTGTGCATGCAGTGAACGTACACAAAAGCCACAGTGATGAGACTACTGAATCGCAGTTTGAACTGCCAAGCCAACATCATTTGTTGCATTCAACATCATATACCAACATGCGCTTCACATGCTCAAAAATTGCCCATTTCAATGTGAACTTCCGGAAGCCTTCGAATCCGTTAAAATATCTAGCAGGCATTTCTAACAGTCTAGAAGTTCAATTTTCAATAAACATATTTTAACGATTCCATGAACGAATAAATTCAGCGACTAGTGCTCTTGATATGAAAGCCGCTGATTGGTAGCAGATTTGAACCATTCGCAGTGATTGGTCAGACCAACATGGCACACCGAATCACCATGCTGCTTTTAGGTGCAGAAACGGGGACCAGTATCGCTGCTCTCTCTTGTGGTACAAATATTTAATATAATTCAGTAACATTCTTATCCTTTTACAGGCCTGCTTCATTTCACAGCTCACGCTCTTCATCCAAGGTCTGTATATTGCCCTCTCCAGCCGAAAAAATTGCGTAAATTGAATTTTGAATGGTTTTTTCTTGTTCAGCGACTTTCTCTTTCGTGTCAGTCGCTTGCGTTACCAGCGCTGCATGGATGTTTTTTTGGTTCGTTTTAATATTTTTTGGTGCAGCAACATTTTTTGCAATTTTTGCAGCAACTTTCAAAATGCTCACATGAACACAGTCTGCATGTGTGCTGATTGGCTGTATCAGCTGCGTGTGTGTTGCAGCAAACGAGCCGAACCAGTCAGTTAGATTTGTATTGATATCTAGATAACTTTGTTTCGCAAAAGTCGCACACAGTTTTTGTGACCGGCCAGAGCAAAACGGTGCATTTGCGGGCACAAATGTCGTGCACATTGGGTGCCATTTATTTGTGAAATCGTAAAACTTCTCATTCTACACGCGGCTCTCACGCACCGGCAGCGCCCTGATTTCGGTCATTCAATTCCAGTCAAAAACGGCTAAAAAGTGAATTTTCATTTTTATCGTTTTTCACTTTGCTTTGTTTTTATTGCGGTTTTCGCTGCAGCGTCTAGAAGGCAACCGACAGAGCAGAAGGAGGAAGATTGTTTTCAGCTTATATGTGGTCAGATACAGAGGTAAGATGAAGCACACCACAAAGCGACACACTAACTTTTGCCTCATTCTTTCGTCCCAATAAATGTGAGTCTTGCCGCTGCTGCTGTGTCTCAAGTCTCATTTTGCGTGCGGTTCATCATCGGCATGACCAATGACGGTGCATGACTAATAAAACCAAAAGCTGAATATTATCAACTTCAAGGCTACTTTCAGTCAGCTTATCTACTAGTGTACAGTCCATGTTTCCATTTAAAAATTGTTTTCCTGATTGCACTATTGCAAAACGTTGCAAAAGAAAAACCGTCAACAAAAACAGGATTAAAATATGAGAGCTTCTGACTAGGCAGTCGTAATTTTGCCTTTTTTGCCCTTTGACTGGGTGTAAGACAAGTGCACGTTTTTCATTTACAAAGACAATTCGCGGTTCGGCTGGCAATTTTCATGGATGTAAGAATCTAAAAAAAACAACGGTAACATTTTGCGTCGCACGAAGTATTTTGCAATGTATGTGTGATGTGCGTATTTTACGTGTAACAACAGTGTGATTACAGGGTGGCAGAATAGGGTACTTCCTCAGCCGGACTTATTATTTTCTTGTTGTTTGTTGGTTGAAAAGGTAATATCAGATAGTAAATCTGGCTTCACGTCAGTAGTCAGTTGCCAATTGCATTGTAGCCATATCAAAAGTTTCTTGCAGCAAAACTGTATTTTCTGCTTTTATGCAAAACTGCAAACAGGTTGAGCACTGTTTTCAAAATTGTTGTTTTCCTTTGCCTTGCATTATTCCCCGTAATTTAGAGGCCTATCTCAATTAAGTTTGTTTCATTCTTGGTCTTATTCATTCTCAAGACGTCGTCATTCAAGATGGCACCACACGTCCGGTAATGTTTTTAAACTACGTTTGTATTGTCATTTTATTATGCGAGATTTGTTATTATCAGAGATGCATGCGTTCGTTCAAATGTGGTTGTTCAAAATTTGACAGTTGCTTAAAAATTGTATGAAAAAAATTGATTTTTTTCTGAAATTCGTTTCATCAAAAACAAACATCATATGGTGATGCAGCAAGAAAACAACCGAGCAAACGACTGTCATGCTTTACTGAGCGCCATTATTGCCAGCAAACGTACCACCAGGCTCATTATTCGGAGCTTTGGCCGCTCGGAATCATGGACCCGGACGACCTGATGTGGTACCCGACCGTAATCAGAGAGTTCCTGGAGCACTTCCACGTCACCCGCGAGTACGTCGAGGACATCAGGAGCATTCTGCTTGCTCTCGTCGTGGCGCACGTCGCCCTCGTCACCATCGCCGTCGTTGCGTTGTCAGTTGGCGGTTTTTTGACGTCTTCGTTTTGAATATTTTCATTGGATATGGAGTTTTCGTTGTTGTTGTTGGGGATTTTAGGCGCTTTTTACCCAGAAAAGCGTACAGAACGCGATCGAGTGGAGCGCCCATCGATTTTTCGTCTGTCATAAAGTGCCCATACACCGCTCGGCGGAGCTCGATCTCCCCAACGCACAGACGACGAGTCCAACGCGCTACCAAGCAGTCTACGATGACGTCAATTGTCAATTGCCACCCATATTCAACTTGCCCTTTTCAGCGTCATCCTCTACCGTCGCACGCAGTGGCTCCGTTTGACGCCAGTCGGTCGCCATGCCGCTGGCCGTGACGAGTCCGGCGGCGATCTCAGCTGCCAACTGGACGCGGATGACGCCAACTCGGAGGGCATGCAGACGCCGCGTGAACTGCGCAGTGCGCTGAAACAGCAGCGGCCGTCGATTGGCTATGAACTTGGGCAAAGCGTGCAGCACGATGAGACGACGACAGGCGACAAGAACAGGCCGAACCGACCACTGAACCTGGACAACGGCGTGCCGTCGGCGGGCAGCATGCCGGCGATGTCGCGCAAGGCGTCGCTGGCGTCGCCGCAGTTCCGAAAACCGCGGCGCGACAGTGCGAACGCGAATGAGTCCAACAGAGTGCTACAGGTGCAGAATAATAGTAATGGCGGACAGCATGCGCCCGCGGCGAGGAAGTTCAGTAGACGTTCGACGATGCAACAACAGCTGGATGAAAGAAAGGAGCGAAACAATGATGATGACAATGGTGACGAAGACGACACCAGTGTCACGAACATGGACAACATATTCGGCGACATGTGATACAGCACGCACGCTCAAATGGACTATGGCGCTCATCAGTAGTGTCCCGGAACTAAAAGTAGCTCATCAGTAGTGAAGTAAGTAGCAAAGTGAACGTCGCCTTTTGTATGCAGCTGCTTTTATTTCCGGGACGTTCGGACAGTTTTATTCAAATGCATCTTTGTTGATTTAAAAAAAAATTCATATGAAATGCACATGTTCAAATTCTCAGCAAAACACGCCGATATGTGGCTAAACGGCAAATGCATTGTTGTTTGGAACGTTTTTTCATAAAATCACATGCAATCCATGTACGTTCACAAAAAGCAAACGTTAATTAAGTTCAAAACATATGTGATTAGAGTTGTTTTTAACTTTGAGATATCGTACTAATGCAGTGCTGGATCCTCTCTGGAAACTGCAACACAAAAGCGGTTCAATTTTTGCACAAAGCGCCGACCGCAGCAGACAGCATGCACAAAATATCGACCGTAGATTTTACACCTAGTTTTCAGTTAAAAGATCAACGAGAATAAATCGAGTTAAAAAAGTTTTTTTTAAACACATTCTGACTGCTAAACTTCATTTTTCGTTCTCTTAGCCTATGATATATACAGGGTTGTCCATAAATAGTGACAGCAATTTTGACGCATTTGAAACTTCGAGTCTTCGAGTTTTAGGCTCGGTATGGACAAATAACTAGTTTTAAAATTTCAAGAAAAAATGCTCAAATGGTTGATGAGCAGGTGATCAAAAGTGTTATATCACTGTGTACACTACTTACCTGTCTACCACCCTGTCTAATCTGAATGGTATTCAGGCGAAGAAAAAATATTTCAACCCTATCAAGCGTCGTGTCCGTGCCCCGCGTCCTGTTTTGTCCCAAAAAAAGCTGCACAGAGTGCCGATAACTAACCGGTGGTTGTTCTAGTGATATTTTCCAATCGATTTCAGCATTATTTTTAGCATATTAGGGACATGCGGCGGGACAGGACAAGACACTGAGCTCGAGATTTTAGTGTATGTGTTGTAACTGCCAATCACATTCGCGATCACACATCGACGATGTCAATGCTGCGTGCCTTGTTGTATTTGAATGACTCCGCCCGCCGGTCTGCCTCGCTGAAGTCAACGGTGTAGGGATGCTCCCGGTTGGCCATTAGCCAGAACGTGCGCATTGCGCCCATGCCCTGGCAGAAACAAGGAACACATCTTGGGCAGGGATGGCCCGGAAAAAACCGGTCTTTAATCTTGCGCCACATCTGGGCAAAAATAAATTTGAAGTGCAGCCAAGAGAAAACGTTTTGTCCCCTCAAGTTGCTTTGCTCTTTTGCACCTTGACTTCGATTTCGCCACGCTCTCGGCAGATGAACTGCGCGTGATTGTTGGTGATGTGCTGGTAGGCGCTGAGACTGAGCTGCACGCGCATCGCTGCACGGAAAACACGCGCATTTTCATTGACAAATAAATATTTACACTTTCGGCGTTTGCACAAATGAGTTCAGTGCTTTCAACCAAAAATATCAACGCTGTTTTAGGCACAACGGTACTCGCGGTGTCAGTCCGCAGCCCACAAAGCAAAAACTGACGTATAACATCGTTTTTACGCATACCGTATTACCTCTATTAAACCCCCCCCAAAATTAACCCCCCCCCAAAAATAAACCCCCACCCCCTCGACAAGTTTCCAAATAATCCCCCCCAAAAATAATCCCCCATGGGGGATTATTGGAAACCTGTTTGAAACACATACCAAGAAAAACATACACATAAACAGTGAATTCAGTGGCTGGTTGCAGTGAAAATGATGAAATTGTGCTACCAAAGGCCCCAAATGGATGAGTTAATGGTAATTTCATTACAAAAGGCTGTTGTAAAAGGAAATTTCTATGTAGAGTAGAAGTTTCTGCGACTTCCTTCCTGCCATGGAAGGTATTTGTGCCATTTTGCCCACCCCTAAAAATGGTTTCCAAATAAACCCCCCCCCCAAATAAACCCCCCCCCCCAAAATAAACCCCCACCCCCAGAAGTCGCTGAAGAAATAAACCCCCATGGGGGTTTATTAGAGGTAATACGGTATGTGCGTGGCCACAAGCCAACCCAAACAACGGTACTGTTATCCAAAAATTTTTATCACCTGTAAAAATGCAAATGGATTTTCTGATCACCTGTACGTTTTCCATGAGCAAAAAAACTGAATAAGACCAACGCAGACTGTGCGATTCCATCAAGGCCGCGATGTCGCCGCATTCCCCGAACACACAGTATTTTGGTGTCTTCAGTCCGACCACACCGGCCGTTGCCGAACCTTTGAAACCAATAAATTTGAACCTCATTAATTGGTTACGTCGTGGAAATGTCGGGACGTCCAACCAATCATCGTGCGCGGCTATGATTCCACGGACACCCATACGAAATGGCGATGTCAGCGTCATAATTTTTTGCGAAACTATCGCAACGCGAAGCAGAATTACCTAGTTGCCAACTTCCTAGTCGTTCTTTGTTTTGTGGTTGCTACTCCATAGCTACTGTTGCATTTGAGCTGGACTAGTACAAAAACAAGTGCTTAATTAGCTAAAGGTATGCGAACACACACAAGACATCCAGCATAATTGTTTCAGCGCAACAAATGATTTTATAGTCGTCCACTAATAATGGCTTGTCTTGATTGTAAACAGAGTTTTTCACTTTGGCTTGCCTACTCATGGTGTCTCTGGTATTATGCCGTGCATTGCAGAATAAAACTGACTGAACGAACTCAACGCCAACTGCTTCAACGGACCAGTGTGCACCCCAATGCGCATCAACGGATGTTCGCCGGGGAAATGCGGGATCGGCGTCTCAGAGATGGTCATCATCAGGTCCAGCGCGCACAGGCCAATCTCCCGGCTGTGCTGCGCCTCGTTGCGCAGCGGCACACCAGAGGCCACGGTCACCGCGTCGCCAAGCGTTTCCAGCTGTATATGCGAATGTAAAGCGGCATTCATGTAGCAGTATTTGATGACGCGTAGCTGTACTTCATGAATGCCCCTTAAATCGTTTATGCGATGATCCACTGCCAAAAATGCATCAATCTGGATATTTTGTTTTTCACCATTTTTGAACTTTTTAATGTGGTAAATTAAGAATCTCGATTTCGCTGTCTCATCTACAAGCACAGCGTCGCAACGTAGCACGGGTGGGGTGGTCACTTTTCATACTGAGAATATTACCGCAATAATGGCCACATTGCAAAACTGCATTTATGTTGTTATTTTTTCGTCTGAAGCAATCGCAACCTGCAATGCAGTGTACCTTGTAGCAGTCATGCAGCTCAAGCACGCGATCGATGTTTGTGAACAATGTGTCCAGAAATGCCACAATCTGCAAAAATAACATCATCTGTGCAAACGTTTGTAGCGTCATACATGAGGCACTGTTTTAACCACAGTATATTTTACAACAATCGCATGGAACAAAATACTTGGAAAGTAATGCAATCCGAAAAATGTGCTGCCAACCTGCAACGGTGTAGACTTGGTGCAAAACGGCGTGAATCCAACAATGTCAGTTTGCAAAACCGTGATTGATTCGTATGTTTCCGGCACAACAACCAAGCCTGAAAACACTTTGAACATTGAACAAACAATACACACAATAACCGCAGTGCATGTATTCGGTGCAATGGTGCTGACGCCGCTTCACTTCAGCATTCATGTTGACGCGCAGCAGCATTACGTCGTGAATGGGCGTTCAGACAGTGTCCACTCCGAACTTTATATATCAAATGAGACACACAAACCTGCCCGAAGCTGCTCAATCACCGCGCGTGGCAGCATTTGACTCAGCAACTGATTCGTTTTGCGCTCTTCAACCTGAAGTATTATTATTGTCGCTCTGTTCAAACTTGTCACAATGAAACGTGCCGTTGTTCAGTGCGGTTGCGTTGACAGACATTCAGAAAGCGTTTTTACCTCCATCAGTGCCTGTTGCTCCTTCATTTTGAACGCAACATTGACGATTTTCTGTCGCTGCTTTCGCGCGTACAGCGCGTAGACGATCTGAAGACAATTTCAATTGAAAACACCACAAGCTGGCTTGTGTTTTAGCGCCGACGAAAACGCCTGATTTTTTGCAGTATTTGTGCGATATTTAGCGTAGTAAGCGTACGATGCGCACAAAAACACAAGCAGAACCGCTAACAGAAAACGAGAATAAAAAACGCAAAACATGATGCGTGTGCAATGTGCACCAACGGCGAGCACTGGACAGAGGACGCAGATGCAGACGGCGACGACGACGACCAGCACAAGGCGGACGCCCATCGAGTCTGCCGCGGTCGCCAGACTGTTCAGCAGAGTCGCCTCCATGCCTCGTTCGATTGGCTGAAAATTACCGTAAAGTCTTGCATATAAGGTCTCCGTATATAAATTTGAAAATCAAAAATTTCTGAAAAAAGTGGAACTGTGTGTGAGAACCTTATAAGTGGGAGGAGGTCCTATAAAGCGAAGATTAGGACGCGTCCGGCCTCATAAACGGGGTTGGGATTTCAACCAAGTCAAAATTTTATTTTTTTTAGTTTGCCGCCATGTGACACTCCGCCCACTTTTGGGTAGGAGTCTTACAAGTGGGAGGAACCTTATATGCAAGATTTTACGGTATTGATGTTATAAAGCGTTCAAAACTGCTGTATCCGACAATCAGCGTGCTTTCTTCAGACTGCACCATCAGCGAGAACCACCGTTATGACAAATAACTTCTCAGAAGCAGTTTGGTGTTTTCAACAACCGTTTTTCTGTTTAGCACTCCATTCTCTTCGCTCGCCTCAGTTGCCAGATGACTTTCTACAGCTTGGTTTCACTGATGAGCCAATGAATCATCTCGCATTTTTTCCGTCACTCAAACTCACGTTGCTGATGACAACAACGTTTCCAACCACTCCACCAACCTCCAACACATGCATGAGATCCTGGTACACTTTGTGCCAGTTTTCAGCGGTGTAGTATGATGGATCGCTAGACGCGTTCTCATAGACGACGACGTTGTGCATGGCGACGAACTCGTCGTGGACACCGGGGGCAAGTTGCTGCACTCGCTCCTGCCAGCCACCCCACGTCGGATGCACGATCTTCAGGGAGAACGTCAACAAGGAATTCACTGCTCCGAATTGCCCTGCACACCAAAATTCACCAACGCTCATTTATTCCTCTGAGTTGAAATTTAACGATCAATATAGTTTTATTGTTATACGGAATGGCCGTTTAAACATGGCAGCTTTTTTTCAGGGTGCAAGGAGCGCGCGAAATTTGAATGAAAGGAAAAAGACGTTCAGAAATCAAATTGTGTGTCAAATTTGATGTGTGTTTTTAAACTAATTGATTCTTCGTGCTATTCTGTTCATCCTGTCTCTCTTGTACACACGATTGGGAATTATCTTGGCATTCTTGAAAAACACAACTCCTAGTCTGCGACTGATCCCGCCTTGATGGAGAATACAAAGCCTGCCTTATTTATTCGGCCATACTGTAGTCAGTATATACCTAGTCAGGTTGGTATTATCAATTTTTTTACGTTCTGTGACTCAATGGGTTTGCAGACAAGGAAACTGTTTAAATCGTGTTGTGGCAATTCAAAATCGCTAAAGTGATTTGGCCCTATTTAAGGAAATCGGATCACTCTGTCAATTTGAATGCCCGCGGTGCGCATTAAGTCTGTGCACCAAAATAAAAAATAAATGAAAAACACCAACTGAAATATTCAGCTCGCTGCATTGCGTTCAAACTGTAGCTTTCGAAGTATTTTGAACCGAACGATTCGTGCGCACCTTGAATTATGCAATGTTGAAAAATGAATAGTTTTTTCAGAAAACTGTTGAATATTTTGATAAATGAACTCTATTCAACTATGGATGTCAAACTCCATCACCACGTGACCTGTGCCCTAAAGGCGAAAACACCATTTCGTTTTTGTTTGTCCGTACGCACAGACGTCGTTCTGAATCCCGTGCGCAAACTGATCGTCTCCGTAATGCATTAAGATAGCACACACGACACGATTTCTAAATCGCGTGGCTATTTTTTAAGTGTCATGTCCCCGTGCGTACGCACAAAAAAAACTAATTGCTAAACGCCCCTAAGCATTCTCGAATCCAGGGGACACCGTGCCTCTGTTTTTCTGTTTCCGTTTTTTGTTGCGTTATCGCAATTGACACAATTTTACTGTTTACCAATGTGTTCGCTGGCCAATAGCCACGCAGAGAGCGCCCCCAGTCGCTGACACATCATTCCATCCGCATTGTTGCCGAACAGACGAAAGATGTTGTATATGACCTTGGACGTCAGTGGAGCGTACAAGCTGGTGGAGCAAACAAAAGCACACAAATGCACTGATCACCAGTGTTGTTGTTAATCTTGGTGTTCGTTACGACTGATGCTGACGTGTGAGCCATTGCTCCACTGTGACAAGGCTACCTATTACTGCGTGAGACTCCGTCATAGAAACAAAACTGAAAACTGCGTTACTGTAACAAAAAACTGCAAAACAAAAAACTTCAACGCGATGCGACATGCGATTGCTTGCGATTAATTGCGAATGCGAGAAACGTGCGTGTAAAATACACGTGAACGCGCGCATACGAGCACTGCGTTGCGACAACGTACTCGATCACGGCGACGCATTCCTCGCGCTCCTCCACGAGTAT
Organism: Theristus sp. LFF4_11; assembly: GCA_030248135.1. NCBI lineage: Eukaryota > Metazoa > Nematoda > Chromadorea > Monhysterida > Xyalidae > Theristus > Theristus sp. LFF4_11. Next base: position 5,212 of record JASANC010002545.1, on the reverse strand, counting down.
TCTGTTTCGGTTGAGCGTGTCTGTGAGCGTGTTCACCCGTCCGAAGTCGTGCGCCAGCCACGCCCGTTCAGCACGCCCGATGGCGCCGTCCGTCTCGGCGCGTTTCCTGCCCATCAGCATGCGCGCCGCGTCCACTTCGCCGTTGATGCTGCTTTATAAATGGCTCGCGCAAAATTTGTTTGTTCAACTGAAGAAATGTTGCTTTTTGGCGCTTGTAGTTTTCCGTTCAGTTTGGGCGGACACGGTTGATCTGGCACTCTTATGAACTACGCTGCAAACATTACGCACGAAAAGCGCTCTATTGATTTAGAAGAATGTGACAGTGCAAATGAACAGATTTGGGCCTATAACTTATTGTACTATTTTGCTGTAACGAACCTGCAGGTTGCAAAGCGATGCTCTAGCTCTGGATCGCTTACTATTGAGCTACCTGTGTTTCGCTTACTATTGAGCTGCGTTTCGCTTTCTATTGAGCTGGGTTTCGCTTACTATTGAGCTGCGTTTTGTTTACTATTAGGCTGTGTTTCGCTTACTATTGAGCTGTGTTTCGCTTACTATTGGGCTGTGTTTCGTTTACTATTGAGCTGCGTTTCGCTCACTATTGAGTTGTGTTTCGCTCACTATTGATCAATGGTTCGGTCACTATTGAGCTGCGTTTCGCTTACTATTTCTCCGCGAGATACGCGCACGTGTAGACTTGCTCGTGTTCGAGCGCCTCAACGACGTCACTGATGGCGGTGCCATCGTGCAAGGCCAGCTCAGATTCAATGGCCGACTTTCGTTGTTCGTACGCTTGCATCAGGGTCAGAGCGGCCAGGCCACAAATCACACACAACGGAACAAGCACGATCAGGATCTGAAAACGGCGGTGTGCTTCTTGTCACATGACAGAGAATGACAAAGTTGATGTTCACTGCCCTTTCACTGGCACACAAAGTGGCACAAAACCATGACAGTCTTTTTAGTTTGCATCGCGATTCAAGGCCTCTGAGATTGTTAAAAATCTGAAGCGATTCAAAGCCTCTGAGATTGTCCAACATCTCAGTGGTCTGAAGATCATGCAGTTTTCGCGTGACCATGATTTCAACGTTGCACAGTCCATACGCTACATACACGGAACACCAAAGATGTCAAGAAGGCACTTTTGACCTGGAGAGTGAGCTCCGTTTTGTTGAGTCTCGTCGCAGCGCGAATCACGCGCGCGTTCGAGGTCAGCGTGCTGTGTCCCTCGGATGAGAAGATCGACGATGCGCCTTTGGATGAGGCCGTCGACGGCCGGGCATCGTTCGCCACCGGCATGTCCTTTCAAGATTTATTATCTCTATTTTTTTAGAAAACACTGATTTTAATTTTCGTTACATTTGACGATTGTTTTCACACGGCACAGCAAGTTGATACACGCGCATGCAGGGTTGAATATGAGAGTGTGAATGTTGAGAAGATTGTGTCGGATGCGTGATTATGGTAATGGAATGGGTTAATCATGTCACCGTTTACTGTCATGATTCAGACTGGGTACAAGTATTGCATTCACTTTGTTTGATTGCAGTTTCTGCAAACTCTTTGTTGCCATGGCCTTGCTTTTATTGTGTTAAACAAAGCGACTTTCAAATGTCTTCATATTCATTGAAAATATACTAAGCTTAAAAACTCAATTAAGACAAAATGAAGCAGCTTTCAGTTCGATTAAGCCATCGTAACTAAAAGTTGTCCCAGAACAAACACTCAACAAAGTTTGTCGATAAGCCAAGCAGATGATGAACTACGGTATACAAAATGAAGACAACTTGAAATCAACATGCCCACAACGGGCGTGCTTGAACTGGTTTCATTGCATCTCGAATTGACGTACAGTCGAACTCTAAATTATGGGAAATCAGCTGATTGGTTGGGATAACAACGGTGTGCTTGCTTTCTGTGCAGGAATTGCTGTGGTGACGGAGTTACGTTTGCACAGAAAACATGCACACCGAGATCCATACCAATCCCTATAATTTAGAGTTCGACTGCATATGATTTTCTATCTTGATCATATCGATACGTTGTTCAGTTTCACTTTCCACAGCGTGTCGTATAGCAGATGCCCGTGACCTTGCAAATCCATTCTGTGTACACGCGTACACTCGTGTACACACTGGCCAGTCCTTGGTCGCCGGTTTTAGCAGCACGTTCGCAACTGGTGCCCAGACTCACCACGCCCGCTACGATCAACTTCGAGTTGTTTGTGGTCACTAAAGGGCCGCCGCTGTCGCCCTGAAATGCAGCCGCACTCTGTATTGAGAACACGCAGCTACTAAACGACTACAGTATAGCCGAATAAATGAGGCAGTACATCAAGGCGGGATCAGTCGCAGACTAGGAGTTGTCTTTTTCAAAAATGCCTACATAATTCCCAATCATGTGTGCAAGTAGGGGTGGGTCGGTATAAAAAACGTTTTTTTTCGGTATAAAAAACGGTATAAAAAACGGTTTTTTAAACCATGCCAGCGCCAAAAAGGGGCCAAAATATCTTACCGATATTTTACCGCGTAAATTTTGGTTTTTTTTCGGTTTTTTATAAGGCCGAAGGACCCAAATTTCAATTTTTGAAATCACTCAAAATGCACTGTATTCAATTTCATTTGTATTTCAATTCAATGCACGTCCATTTCAATTTTTCACTTTCGCCACTTCATAACTTGATGTTCTGGAGAACACAATTCACGCTCTTGGTATAAATAAAGCACCCTGAGACCCGTGCCTCTCCTTCCATGTCCCATCTCGGTCGACCGCCAATGGGCTGGCTCTGATCGGCGTTCGCTTTATTTTCCAGCTTTGTTCTTTGTTTATCTGTTCAAGTTTGGTCTACATGGCAATGTTGTGTTTCGTAGTTTAACAGCTTCACGCTTTTTCCGCTTTAAATCTGCCGCTTGCGCTTTTTATGCTAGTTCTTTTGTTGACAAAGTGAAGAAACTAATACAGCAAAGATTTGGTTATTTTTCAGAATTCGGTTAAATTTTCAACAATAAACGAGAAGTGTCGCGATATTTATTCAGTCAAATTTCTTGAAATTTTGTGTCTTTGAACTCGGAAATTGCGCAAAGTTTTGTTGGTGATGTCTTCGTGCTGTTGTACTGGTGATAGTGACCCGAATCTCCATCTGATTTTTTTTGCTCTTTCTATTTTGTTCTTGGTTCACTTCTTTCGTCTGTGCGGGTTCGTGATTCTTTTTTGTCTTTCGGTGATCTTTTGTGTTTAGAAATGCAGTAAAATTGTTGTGCAGTTACATATCTCTCGATCGTGTCAGTTCAATTGATTTGCATGTATCACATTCCTTGCTGTTGCACATGTCAATCTGTCTTCTTGCGTTAGCTTTTTTTGTTTTAAACTCGCATCTGATAATTTTTCTGATGCTGCATTCTCTCTAAGCGCCACCGATTCAAATAAAATCAAGATTGGAATACGTTTCCATTGAAACACATACAGTTTCTGGCTAGAATTGTGGTCTTTTACTGATTATTCAGCGGTTTGCGTAAAATCAAAGTACCAGAAATTGTCGCAATCACAGGATTCTTCAGATACTGGGTCGGTAAAAAAACCGGGTATAAAGAACCGGACGTGGTATAAAAAACCGTTTTATATACATGGATTTGAAAAAAAACCGTTTTTTACCACCCCTATGTGCAAGGGGGAAAGAATGCACAGAACAGCGCGGATAATCCATTGGTTTTCAAAAACGTGTCAAATTAGGCACGTAGTTTGGTTTCTGAACATCTTTTTTCTTTTATTTAAAATTCGCGCGCTCCTTGAACCCTGAAAAAAGCAGCCATGTTTAATCGGCCATACCGTATGATCGTTCATTTTGGTCTCGCAACTCAATGCGCGCATGCATAGACAGGTAAACAGTTTCATGGATGACGTGGGAATTCAAAATTGGTAAAGTGATCCGAGTCCCCTATACAAGGCCGAGTCACTTAGGCGACTTTGAATTGCCACATAAGGATTGAAACCAGTTTCCTTTCTACGTCTGTACACGCATTCAATCGCAGAACTTTGAAAAAATTTTGTTAAAAAATTACACGACTAATAAATGGCTAATAAACGGCTGCTAAACAGCTATTTCACAAGCACAAAACGGCTACTAAACTGCTACTAAACAGCTTTGTGCGTGTCAGGTTACAACAAATGCACGTACACCGCATACAAGTGCGCCACGCGACGCTTCTTCGTGCACACAAATGGCGTCTTTTGGCAAGCGGAATGGCGGTGGCAGGTAGTCTGTTTGGCACTCTTTACGGCTCATTAATGTCACCGAACCAAAGTTCAGTGCACCTTGATTCGCCCCATTTGGCCTGGCTGTCAATAAAATAAGTCAAAAATTTTAAAAATTGAACGATGAGTGCAAAAAATCGCACGGTTGCAATGTGGGACAGACCGCTGTGCTCTCACAACAGTCGCTCACATTAATGACAGGTCTCACAATCTGTTCGACTGGTTTGTCAATAGTGCTGTGCGGTCACACGGGGGCCAGAGCCCTGAAGTACTAGGTCTGCGTGCTTCTGCCCATCTCTACACGCAACCAAAGGGTGTCCAAAGTCCAAACAATGTGTCCTGTACGCGTGTGGAAGTCCCGTGCGCTGTCGGTGTCCCAAAAATAAAAGTGATTCAAAACGTGCGAGCGTGGGATTGCCACTTTTATTGCCGAGACCCTACGCAGAACACCCAGACGGATACGTTACATGGTTCGGACACTCATTTCAGCGTGCACATTCGAATCGCGCGCTCTGGTACAGTAATTTCACTGTTCTCTATGGTCGTCCATAGTTTCTTTCATTCCACTCACGGTTGAATCCATAGCCGAAGATTTGCATCTTCTTCGGCAGCATGTTGCGACAGTTTGACGGCAAGCAGGCCGTATTGACGATGCCTTCCTGAAACAACTCTTCGCGCACATTGTCTGCGAGCTCCAGTATCGCGATGTCGCCGCCGTCCCAGGGGTCTCGTCGACAATTCGACCATTCACGTGGCACGTGGATTCTGGTGGCCTGCGCACTTTTGTTGTTGTTGTTTTTGTCGGTAAGTTTGGGCGCGATGTTTTCTTAGCCAGAGCGCTAACCCAGCGAAGCGTACAGAACGCCGTCGAGTAGGGCGCCCATTGAGTTTTGCTCTGTCATTGCATGCCTGCCCCTCGGCGGAGCTCGATCCCGCGAACACGCAGACAACAAGTCTAACG